>LD688983.1:1080905-1105188 GCA_003118335.3 Papilio memnon | reverse complement strand
CTAGTTTCCTTCCTACAAAAAACAAACACAATGAAACAAAACGTAACAAACGACACCGAAAACTTAAAATTTCAACGGACCACAAATCAACAAATGAAGAACAAGAATATTGTATAGACAAGACAACGGCCAGTAAACAAACAAACAAACCAAGCGAAACGAAACTAACAGTTGCAATCTTAAATTGATATAAGTTTCGAGACAAGAATCTCTAGAGCATGTTATGTACACTGTTTAACGCCATCTGTTAACGCGTAGCGAAAGCGACGCCAAAGTAATGTTTTTCAAATCCTAACGAATACAACTATGATATCGCAACAGGACATTAATAATTTACAAAAGTTTTACCTTATGGATAGGACGAATGATAAAATTTACATTCAACTATTTAATTATAACTGACTCGGGGTAACGCAATGCCAAAATGGCGGTGCCACAGCGGACACAGGTAAAATATTCTTACCTAATTAGTACATTTTGAACAGAATAATAACTTATGTACTGAAGGTTAATTTACCAAATTTTTTTTTATGTAGATTTGTAATTTTTTCCCCACTTGTACACTTTTGCGAATCGATAGAACAAGTGACCAAGGCGTGTCTCCAATCAAAAAGACTAGACAAAACTAACGATTTTCACATAGAAAGAAAATAATAAAATGAATAAAACAAATTAAAAACAAAAAAAAACGTAACAAACGACACCGAAAACTTAAAATTTCAACGGACAACAAATCAACAAATAGAATATTGTATAGACAAGACAACGGCCAGCAAACAAACAAACCAAGCGAAACGAAACTAACAGCCGCAATCTTAAATTGATATATATTTTGAGACAAGAATCTTTAGAGCATGTTATGTACACTGTTTAACGCCATCTGTTAACACGTAGCAAAAGCGACGCCAACATAATGTTTCTGTTCAATTGCAACTTTAATATTTAATCATATACTTATTGGGCATTACAATATATTTTTTGTACCGGATTATCGCATTTCTTAATTTACAAATCTTATAGTTTTGGAATATCGTGGATAAAGATTAAATACTACTATTTGTACACGGCGTCAGCGCAGCGCTGCGCGAGGCATCTTCATTAATTTGTAACTGCAGTTTAAATTAAAGCTGATTGCCAATTTCCTATATGCTAGTGAAAGGAAGCAGCGCAATGTCGAACTTTTATATTGATTGCTTTAACGTTTCTAACTCCAACGTTGAAACGAAACAAAGTTTTTCTATTTATCCTAACGTCGCTGCTGCTGTCAAACTACGTGGTTAATCCTATTTTAAAAAGGAAAATATTGTTGCTCTCAAAGAGTGGGACCGATTTTTGATAAGTACAACGTTGTACGTCATAGATTTTCAAAAGATAATTTTCTGCAACTATTGCCATGTTTCGAAACTTTGCTATTAGATTTGTCTAGGCCAGCAGGGATGGCGAACCACAATTTTAAGTGCCACAATTTAATATAGAACCATGTTTCTTTATTAATCATATTATTTTGTCTTTTTTAATTCGTCACACACTATTTATAAATAACATGAGCACATTAATTTTCCTTACAAGATTATTCGTAATTCGTATCACTTTTTCCATTGTCAAACTGTCAACGCCAATAGCCACGTTATTTGTTTCAATATTTAATTTGTGTGTTCTCGGTGGCCAGTAAGACATTAAATATTTATCACCAGTAATATTATTTCTTAAATAACAGTTATTTTTAAACTTTTTTGTAAAATATTTTATCTTTTACGTTTTAACTATTTCAAAATCTGTTACATCTGTTTTTTTAGCGCCATCTATCGATCGATCGATTATTGATTGACCACAGCGCAAATTACAAATACGTAATAATAAAATAAATCTTCTCACGACAATTGTATGTATTGTATTATTTTTATCTACTTATTGTTAATTTACCCTAATATCTCTTAAATAATAGTTATGCTTTTTTATGATTTTTTTTATCTTTGAAATCCTTTAAGTTTTAATTATTTCAAAACGGTTACATCTGTTTGTTAGCGCCATCTATTGATCGGTTATTGATTGTTAAATTACCCTAATAAATGAAGATCATTTTAAATAAGTGTGACACTAGTGTCGAGGCACAAATCATACTTGTACTATTGGCATTCATAAGACGTGGCCTCCATCTTATAAACTGCAAATATCTTCATACTTTGAAACATTGCTAAAGATGAGACAAGGAAATATATCCTAACTTTCCGAAGTGAAACAAAGTCTGCCCGACGAGATTGACCGCTGTCACAAACTTGGTCTCAAACAACTTTGAGAGTTCCTCTCTTCAATCATTATTGAAGTGGGACGAAGATGAAACAATAAAGTAGTTAACTATCGATCTCAGTTTCTAACGAAAACAGTGCGGAGCTCTCGACATACATATAGTTAATTAGAAACGCCAAATGATACGTTGCTTTTTTTCGGCCCAGCGCCATCTTGTGGTAGAAAGCATAAGTATGGAAACACAATATTTAAATTGTAACAATTGAACAGTAATTTTAGTATTATATCTCAAAAATCTTTAAAAATTAAGTTTTTTTTAAATATCTTGTGTTACAGCTACTAAATAACTAATACAATCAAACTTATATTAAATCTCACATTAAAATATTATAATTTTCAATGTGTTTCGGCTCTCTATTACACAAATACGTGAAAAGAAACCTTATGCGAAACGTTTACGAAAAATCGATAGTCGCGCCCCCGGCAGAATGGTGGAGAGGGAGGGGAGGGAAAGATGCGACAATTCTAGTCATTGTTTCAAAAACAAAATAACAGGATAATTGCAAAGAAATACATGTTTGAATGTAGAAATAATATAAGTATATTTGTCGTCGCCAGTCGATGATTTTGACTAGATCTAAGGACAGGTAAAATTTATATCTGTTTTGTAAGTTTTTTTTCGATATTCTAGGGCAGCTAGACTTCTAGGACATAACTTTACCCCTTAGCAACATCCGTGTTTCTTTTACTGTGTTTACTTCGTTTGTTTGATATAAGATTATAAAGTGCAGATTTATAATCATGTCCATCCAAATTCTCCAAAGATCAATGAAATTAAATTATTTTGGAATATAATTTTATGATTTCTATAGATTAGTAAATAATTTGCTAACATTTTTTTTATTAAGTAAATTTGAACGCTCCTCTAAATTATAATTCTCGTTATAGTAACGATGTAATATTATTAAAGAAATAATTGTACGATAAAACTAAAATGTAACAGAAATTTTATTTTGAAAACCAGTACAAAACAATAGTTACCTACATTAATTCTAATATTATTCTACTTATTGTGTTTTGTAAACCCATAGTTCAATGTAATTTATACATTTTCCAATTGACTATTTCCTTAAGGAATCATAAAATAATTTCATTACGCTATATGTGAAAAGCATAAATATAATTATCACAGCAATGAAGTACACTTGAGTTTCGCACGACGGGTATCCGTATGCATTAACACTAATTGCGAGCAATGCACGATCTGTACACACATTTACTGTAATTAAGGCGATATACATGCTAGTAAAACGTAGTAGCTAGCATGCAAGTGTGCCAGTTACTGGCGTGTGTATTCCCGCCTTCATTCGACAACAAAAATAACATATTTCTTTTATTGTTTCTCTTATACAAAATGGACAAGAAATACATTAAATTGGTTAGAATAAACATTAGGTACAGACACTACCATCAGTTGAACTGTACTGTTTGAGTACTAAAATATGAAACGAAAACATCCTTAACATGAAGTATGGTCGGATGTCGAACCATGGGCGATCTCGTTATTATAAAAGCAAATTGAAATAGAAGGGAAAATTGATCCCAGTGTTTATTTTACGTTAGATTCAGTTTAGTGGTGGAAGTCTAGGTACTAAATGTTCGTTGCATTGCAAATTCCGATTAACGGGTATTTGCGGCAGTTTGTTAAAAGATAAAAAACGAAGTGCGAAGTCTAGGGCCAGTAATAAAAGGTCAAATCAATTGGCTCCGAGCTAACCGACAATAGGATATTTAGAGCGCGCGCACACCTTTGACTAAACGATCGCACAACGGTTTAGTCGCGCTTTAATTCCTATGAGCTTACATGGAGCGCACACATTACTCGATTTTTAGTTGTGCAACTAAAAAGATGATTGGGCTGCGAAAAAAATGAGAATTAGTTTCTCTCCCAGATATTGCATACTCCAAGTTCAATAAGCGGTTTCCTATATCTCTACTGTAAACTATAATAATAAAGTTTAATAATAATAGCTTTGAAGCGAAATCAATTAAGGCTGCAATCAACTAACAAACCGAGAAGCATAAGTCAACAGAGAATATCGGATGAACTGTCCACCAACATGCGGCGTGGCGCAGAGAATAAATTAATTGGAATTTCCTTTATTCCTGCAACTGAATTTCATTAAAAATATATTGACTGACGTGTTTATTAAACATTTAAATTGCATTCAATGTTTATGACGGGACTTCAGTTATTTTAACAGTAACAGTATTTAGAAATACAGAGTAATATGTCACTGTCGCCGAAAATGGTATTTTTAATTACCATTTTATTGTATTTTTAACGCCATCTGTTAGCCAAATAATTAAACATATTAAATTACATGTTTTTGATATTACGTTTCTCAATTTCTGCTAATGTATAGGGCTTCGCAAGCCTTCGTGAAGCACCCGTTTCAGTTAGTACATACTATCAAATGTCATTGTTGAAATGTAAAAATTTACATTTTTTTACTAAGATGAAAATATCTCACAAAATATATTTTTTAATAAACATGCGCATGTTCTGAAGTTTTTCACGCAATTGGGTCAATGGATACTGGAATGCTCCTACTTGTGGGTTCGTTATATTTTTAACGATATCACTTGCTTTAAAAACGTGTCATTATAAAATAAAAAAATATTAATCAATATTTATTTTATTAATTTTTATAAATAAAAAATCTTAATCAGTTAAGATATTTAAATTTAGAATTGTGGAGATTCAGTTTTGTGTAAACTTGTATCACCTCTTAGTTATTTTCATTTACGTTTCAAAACTCAAAAGTTAACCGCAAAAACACGACAAAAAATCAAATCATTTATAATTAAAAGATATTTAACTTAAAACAAATACTCAATGAGAAATGTATTAAAATTTTAAATTTATATCAAAAGTTATATCTCGTATTTAAATCGATACGCCAAAAGGTTGTGGCTTTAAGCAAAACTTCCCCTCGCTGTTGAGTTATTAAAAAAACGCCATCGTCGCGTCGCGGAAAACGTCTTTCCAAGACGACTGTCGTAATTAGCTTCGGAATTTATTTAATTTGACGCTTCCAAGTTGATCTTTGCGGAAAATTAATAAATCTCTTCTTCTATGAACCGAGGCGGTATTTTTCAAAGAAACAGATAATAAACTACAATAAATAAAGAAGTTGCTATTGTGTTACTGGCAAGGACATAGAATAGTTTTTCTTGTTTATTTTTCCCTTAAAAAATATTAAAATTGCTTCCCAAAGATACTATTACACGTGAAGGAAGTCGCAGGTACAGCTATTTTCTCTATATTTTTAAAAGAAAACATTTTGTGTCTAACATTTATTTAATTAGTATTATATACGAGTAAGAACACTTCAAACGAAGCAAGTTGGCGCAGTGTCTGCTTGCTGTTTGTATGCGCTTCCGAGAGTTGGTAAAGTTCAAACGTGCTCAGTTTCCGAGACTTGTTACTAAAGTTTAATTTTAACTGGGAACTCACTTGTTTTAAACTTTGCTTATTAAAATTTATGTTGTGTACACAATTGATTTTAGCAGTATTATAGTATAATATAATATAATAATTTATTTTCCTATATTAACTCTTTGTCCTAAAAATGTTATGTGTAATCTTGATTATAACAAGCAGAAATAGACTTAGGCCCAAATGTTTAGTCGCGCTTTGATACCTATGAGCTTATATGGAGGTGAGCACAAACGAGCAGCGAGAACCCCGAGATATTCATTGTTGCCCAGGGACATCCGCAATACCAACGCACGCTTCTTTGTTAGTAGGATGACTGCAATCACAGCCTAATTTTGAATAATTCTTTTTTTAATAAAAACATTTACGCCAAGTTTTAGGCTATATATTTTCACGCTATTAAACTTAGGGGCTAAGTAAATTGGAAAAAATGGTTCTCCGAAAAGGAGAAAAACGACAAGCCAATACCAGTAAAGAATCAAGCATGCCACGGTTACTTAAATTCTCGACCTATAACAAGAGCCTTCATTATCTATACCTACTTAATCTATACTAATATTATAAAGAGGAAATATTTGTATTTTTGTATGTATTGAAATAACTCAAAAACTACTGGGCCGATTTTTAAAATTCTTCCACCGTCAGAAAGGTAATTTATCTGTGAGTAACATAGGCTATATTTTTTTAATTTCACGATGGCGAAGTCGCAAGCTAGTCATTTATACATTTGTATCCTGACATTTTCAATTGAAAACTCTACGGAATGTAAACAATGAAATAAGTAAAGTGTCGTGCGGATGAAGCTGCACAGGAACAGCTAGTAAAGTTATAAATTGTTGGCCTTTCCAGTTGTATTCTGCACAAAAGACTGTCGAGCGATAGCTCTGTATTGGACGTGTTGCTATTGTGCAATGGTTAGCTGGCATTTTCATTGAATTTGTTACATTATTATTTTATAATAGGCTTTCACAAAATAATACAATACGTTTTACAAAATACCAATTACCTTACTATGGCAATGCCAGCAACTTATGGTCTCTTTCGAACATTACGATTTTTATCTAATTTATTTATCCCCTAAGTTTAATAGCGTGAAAATATATAGCCTACAGTGTGTCGTAAGTGTAGGGTCTTTTATTTAAAAAAGAATTATTCAAAAATATGCTGTAATTGCTGACATCTTAGGCAACTAAGAAGTGTGTGTTTACGCTTTATTATATTAGTATAGATTTCAAACTTGCTTTTCGTATATGTGCATGACGTAGAAATCCGCATTTACTGTCAGCCGATGGAAATTGTATGACGACCACATCTCCGACGCAACTAATTGTGTGTTCGCATTAAATTGCACGTCGGTTTCGTGGTTAATTGGCGCGGTTTTGTTATAACAATTAGTTTCGTGTTTCATCTGCATTCAAGCGTTAATCATTTCGGTGAATTAACTGCAGGGAAATTGATCAAAGCGCGCCTATAATGGAATGGTATTGTGCGGTCGACTGGTTTAAGCGGTATGCTTTAAGCGATGTGCATTTTAAGACAGTATCTAGTATTGCGGATGTCTATGGGCGTCGATGATCACCTCGGTGTTTGTGATGCTCGTTTGCAAACTTCTTTTATAAAAAAATAGACGTTCACCATACAAGGACTACAAAATTTACCCCCGGCCAAAATATAGCCAGACCAAAGCTGACTGCTCGAAGTAGCTATTTTTTGCTTTTTAAGTAGACGTCATGTTTAGTTATAATATCATCGACATTTGTTTTAACTTTAATATTGAAAATTGACTTGAACCATATATATTCGAGATAGTTCATTATTATATTATTGAAACGATAGTCTTCCCTAGAAGCCTTAGATGGTCGCCAAATCGACGAGTCCACGGAAGCCGGCCATAAATCGATTGTGGAACTCCGGCAAGCGAAGCGATCCAATAAAATGAATGCTCTGGCCACCGCAATCCTTGTTCAAATAAAACAGACATTTTATTGGACTTGGACATCCGAGCGCTTTGTTCTTCTACTTTTCCTATTTTTTAAATTCGTTATTGAATAGACATTTTGTATTCAAGTAACCCTTAATAAAAATACAGACGATTTGACATCCGCTTCCGTTTTAAAGTTGGTTAAAAAGATTATTTTTCTTCACAAAAAAGTAAAATGGCGCACAGGACCAGGCGTGTTACGTCGTGTAACGTATTTTACGCGACACATTGGCTTTGAAGTGCCGAATTGCGAGTGCCGCCCAACTATTTCGCTTCGCAAGAAATAAAGATAAATTTGGAGAACTGACCGCCAACCTTCGCTAGTCGGAGAGGCACTTTAAGAAGAAGAAGAATTGGCTTTGACTTTTAAATTTAAAACGTGACACACGTCAGAGAATTGTGTTCTCCTGATTTCTTTTTGCTATTTTCCGGTGATGAAATGCTTTTCTATTAAGATAATAAATTGTTCCTTTTTCATTAAATGATTTGCACATTTACGTAGGTTTTGAACTCAAGAATATGAAGCAGTTAAATAAGTAAAGTGACCTTTAGAAATCATTATCTTAGTATCATAAGTCAAAATATTCTCTAATTTTAAACTTCAACACTTTTATTTCCATAATTAATGTACAAAGTACCAGAGGACTGAATTATAGTTTCATCATCATCATCATCATCTTATAACATAATCATCAACAATCATCTTAATCCTCGTATGTAATTATATAAAAATATTTGTAATGTTTCAGTGATTTTATGTGACCTATAACGCATGCGTATTTTATGAAGTCACATAAACGGGGTGTAATGTACCCTAGGTCGAATACCTGGGTACTACGTGACGGCACTGCCGACAGAAATTAATTGCATTTCATCAGTTTGAAGCACCTCTCGCACAATACTCCCACGTACGAGTTCCCAGTACCTGGTATATGTGACTAATGAATTTATACTAAAGGAATATAACAGACATAGTTCGACCTGAAATATGACGTAAATGGGAATGTGGAATTTATAGTAAAGGGAAAATGATACAATATTTCTACGTTAGTTTATATAACTGTGAGCTTTGACTAATGACACACTGGTAAAAGAACATATTACCATATATATACTAATATAATAAAGCGTAAACACACACTTCTTTGTTGCCTAAGATGTCAGCAATCACAGCGTATTTTTGAATAATTCTTTATTTAATAAAAAGCCCTACACTTACGTCACGCTTTAGGCTATATATTTTCACGACATTAAACTTAGGGGTAAATATTTCGGATAAAAACCCTAATGTGGGAAAGAAACCATAAGTTGCTGCCAACATCAAGGAAGCAAGATTGCCATGGTTTGTCATCATGTCATTTTGACATTTGCAATTGATAATTTGACAAATGTAAACAATAAAATAAAGTTTTTATAATTTCAGGCGGACGAAGCCGCACGCGAACGGCTAGTTGTAATAGTATAAATTTATTTCTATTTTACGATTTAAATCAATATCATCGAATCAAGAAACCAAGTTAAACTTCATCTTATTTTAAATCTGCTATTGAAACTAAAGCCACAAGACGAGAGTAATCAATTCATAATATATTAATTTCAATTCATAAAGATTATAGAAATTAGTAGCTGGTACTAGCTAGTACTAGTATAATATTGTGTTATCTGTACTAGTACAGTAAGGTTGCTCCGCTCATATAACAATATTGAAATTCAGTTTGCTGAGGTGAATTTGCATAATTGTTAATACAAACCGTATTCACTTGAAGACGTGGATGGGACGTTGAATAACTTTGGATTATATTAAATTTTCCTTGCAATCACGAACATTTAGCTGTTAAACTAAATT
This sequence comes from Papilio memnon, assembly GCA_003118335.3. Lineage (NCBI taxonomy): Eukaryota > Metazoa > Arthropoda > Insecta > Lepidoptera > Papilionidae > Papilio > Papilio memnon. Next base: position 1,095,612 of record LD688983.1, on the reverse strand, counting down.
ATTATATTGAAGTATTGAAGTTTCATTTAAGTTTAACAGATGTGCTTAATATGGCATTTCCAATTGGTTTTATCAATCAGTTAGATATCAATTTGTTCAATAAATTTGGTCTTGGATTCTGTTTGAGATGTTACTCCGCAGAGTAACCTAATTGAAGTCCAACGTTCCCATTGCAAAGGACCGCAATCGATAATTTTCAAAATCTACTGGGACTTGAATCAAGAGAAATCATAAGCCGTATTTGACTACCACCAGAATTAATGTCCAATGTTGGAATAATTTTCTAGTATCGGTTGATTGCCACTAGATGGCGTGTATTTATGTGCGTTGATTTGTAGATCGCGATATAGAAGTTCGCGGCAAATAATCGACCTCACGCAATGTGCATTTATTAAATTGACTTCGCTATCACAGAATCAGTTTTATTTTATAAAAAAAAAAAAAAAAACGCTCAGTATAGCTAGCGTTCTCCTTTGGCTTTGGAGAACTTTTGAGTATGCTTTCCAATTATTTTGTTTGAGTTTTGTATTCAATATTATTCTGTAGATGGTATAAGTAAAGATAAATACGTTAGTGTTTGTTAAAATAATAGATGAATAGTCCCATCACAATGTGGCACGCTGTTATAAAAGCTTGTTTTTAAAGAGCATTTTCTCTTATTTTTTAATATTTTTATATACGATACGATTCAAACGACCACAAACTCGATGATATTGTGTCGTTTCTTGCAAAGTTTCTATGGCCATCTTCCAGCTCCATGATCACATCAGCACCATGTCATACCCATACACCGAAGTACACAAAAAAAGTGGATCATATTTGTATGATTTTATGACAAAAATTGGGACAGGTAGAGGAGATAGAGAGAAACCAACTTTTAACAGAGAGAAGTAAGTCTGTTATAAATTCTTATATCTTAAACAACAAAAGAAAATCTATATAAATTATAACACGGCTAAACTCAGGCACCGACCAGTTTCTGACCGTCGCGACGCGATAGCGAATAAAGCCGGTAACCACTCACCCTGAAGAAGGACCTCCGACGGGTCTGAAACTGGTCGGTACCTACACCGGAGTGTTTTCACGTGAGTTTAGCCGTGTTATAATTTATATAGTTTAATGTCTCAGTTTTAATAAGTTAAAGAAAATCTATAATAGTTAAGTAGGTCAATAGCTAGTTATTACAACAATCAACAACAATCCCAGTTCAACTGCGATAATGTAAGTTATTGTTGTCTTGGTAGTTGCGCTTTGAACTTTGAAACAACAAACTGCAAAACCTGACTCGGAGGACGTTTAAACTTTGTCGGTGGAGAGAGAGTTTATACGTTCTTTAGTTCGTTCGTTCTTAAGCGCCATACAATAATAAAGTAAAACGAAGATAGTTAAATATGTTTTACTTTTTAACTATATAATCTTAGTGTCAAAAATTAAGATGAAAAAAAAAAGATAATAATTGACACATAAGAGAGATATCTTCAGATACTTCTTGTTAGAAAAGTCTCGTGAATGGTTAAAGCAATGAACACCACTAATTTAGGGTATGTTCCGAGCTCCTCAGTGGGGACGATGGTGATATTTATTAAAGAACTTCTGACACTACCTTCTTTTATACCAGCTATATTATTTTTCACTATAAGAGAAACAAGAGTTGGACCCTGGTGGTGCAAGTCTTAACAGGCCACGGGGGGTTCTCCGAATACTTACATAGATTTAAGTGTAAGACGAGCCCCTCGTGTATCTGTGACCCAGCACGGGGTCCGTGCTGCACGCAATAATAGACTGCCCTGTCTTTGAGACACGCAGGGCAGCAATTGAAATGAAAATAGGAGAAAAGATAAAATTGGCCAACATAAGAAATATAATTAGAAATATTATACAAGTGTAAGGGAAAAGTTTTTAGACTTCAGCAAATATGTAGCAACAAAATTAATTAGTAGAAATAAAGTGCTTTAAATCTAGTCATTTTAACCTATAGTCAATCTAGTCATTTTAACTGTAATTTAATTATTTTACACTTCATTTTGTACTTATCCTATATTTTATTTTATATTTCATTTGAACAGTTCTAATTTTAATAATGTCCACAATTTTAATACTGTACCTGTAGTCTTAGAAATAATTATTTTAATTTAAATGTCTTTTAGCTTGTATATTAATAAAAATGTAAAAATAAAAAGGAAATTGTATAAGATAAAAAATGTAATGTTGTAAAAGAATTAAATAACGACTATTAAAGGCTCTGGCTTCCATGCTAGAGGAATTGTAAATTTTTTTTTTTAAAAAGAGAAACCCTATTTTTATTATATAGAATCTTTGTCCGAAAAACCCTTGTTGACGTTTTAAGAACAACCTACATTTTATCACAATCTAATCAATGGTCTTCCAACGCATTAAGAATATATGGGAAGGAAATATTTCTATTTCATCCGCAGAGCTTACTGGTTGTATGAACTTTCACATAATACGGCTAACAATAAGAGTGCAATGCTGCATTGTGCGACTTTACAGTGAAATAATAATTAATTGTGCTCTACCAAGTTGCCTTCAGGCGTCGCTTCGTGTTATGAACTTTCAATTGTTTGCGATATAATTCTTCAACTGCATTTACCTTTGATATTGCGACGTCGTATTTGATGGGTATAAAAGCTAATACGCTTCGGTCTAAATTGTTTTTATTTTATAAATTAGACATACCCAATTGTAAATTAATAAGCTAAACAAAAGTGGACTGAAGTATATAAGCTTTTATAACCCTCATTTAAGTGTATATTGGCAATAAAAGCAAAGACCTGAAGTAATAAAAGATTGGTATTTTAAATGAGTTTAAACGTAAAGTAAAAAACATCGTTCCCTTTTAAATTTAAACTTTTCTTAATAACATTTCCCATCCGTTTCAGATAAAGAGAAGACAAAACTAATTGACCTTTATCAAATCGCTTCCATTTGTGTCCTAAATCTAATATCGATTTCCACAGAAGCAATTGAACAGCTTTAGTTAAATTGAGGCAATAAGAGCTAAAAGCAAGTTCAATCCGACACCGGCTTGCTCAATACAGACGGAATACATTTAAGATATATTGCGAGCTACGGAACTAATATGCTAACACACATAGTTATTTGTTTTACTTATATTCTATAATGTATACTTGTACGAACTTCATTTCTCTGAAAAATTACATTCACTACAAAACACATGAATAACTTTTCGTATACTTGCTATTTTTTTATTAAAGTAATTTTGAAATCTACAGACATCATTTTAAAAAAATTCTAAATTGCAATAGTAAAGATAATTAATAAATGAATTGGATTACAACAAAATTATAAGTAAAATCACGTTATCGTACTCTGATGTATTCAAAATAAAGTCACAAAGCAGAAGTTTCAAAGGCTCAGAGGAAATTTTGCGCGCTGCCAGAAGGGTAACTAAAATTTGCATACATGAAATATACATGAGCAATGTTGGACAGTGGAAAGCGGGCATTCAGTTAACAGTGTTTTGTTAGCCCTTGTCAGGGGACGAGAAACTGTAAACTACGTAAAACATCGTACACACCTACGTCGTATTTTTATCGTTCCGTCACGCTGAAATCTCATAACGTTAGTCGTTTAACGTTCGTTGTTTTGTTTGGTTGTAGTGTCCGGAATATTTTTGTTAAAAGATATTCTAGCACATGGATTTTCGGATAGCAATGATACTTCTATAACTACTCTAATAATTGGCATATTTTTTAAACATCTTGAAGTCTTGGACGCACATACTAGTCCCTGCGCAGCTCAAATTTTTAGGTATTGTGGGGCATAGCGGTAAGCGGGGAGAACGCTGCGCAATGCGCAACTCAAGATCTGAGGTCAAAAAGGTTGCAATAATCTGTAACAGTTCCAGTAGATTGCGAAGATAAAGCGTTCTTTTCATAAGCGACCGAAAGACATAAAAAAGTTGCATTATGGTAAACAAAGAATGATTTTAAGTTTTCAATAACAGTTACGCTATAGTTATACTGTATCACACTGACCTAGAATAGTATCCCCAGTTGTTCCATCTGCCATTATTCATCGAAATAAAAAGTGGATCGACTGCACGAGGTATAAACAAATCTGAATATCGCACAATAACAGCGGCATAGAATGATTCTGACGAAACAAAAGCTATTCATCGCAATATGGATTCATATGAACAAAACGCAACATCCGCGAGCTAAATGCAAACCGTATTTTTCTATGTTATTTTATATCTAGAACAATATATTATTTAAAATGTTATGCTATACATTTTATTTTAAATAAAACGACTCGTTTATTCTTCGGCTATTCACGAGCTTAAGTAGTCCATGAGATTGTTGTAAATGAAAGATTTTTCAGTAATAACATTTTATTATAGAAACGGTTCGTTCAGTTTATTAATTTATCCTTGCAGAGTAATTCAACGTCTTCCAACAGAAACTATGGACTGGTGTAAAATGTAAAACCAGACATTTGTTCACTTGACCCGAATCGCGGGGCCGGATCGCGATATTGCTGGTTAACGGATGTTATTTTTAGCTGTGGAAACGCTCTAGTGTTAATCATGACTATTTCATGTTCAATTGCAGTATTTACTTAAAATAAAGAAAATATGACTCCCTACGTTAAATTAATAACGCTTACAAGGTTGTAAATCTGGATTTCATTTTAATATTTAAATGCAAAAAGATAATTAACTATTGACATATTTCTTAATGCTATATGATTTTATGAAAAGCATTTTAATTAAAGTCATTCACGGTAAACAGCGAAAGTGATTCCCTGTCGGTGTCCATCGAGTTTTTATTACATTAAAATGATTCAAAAGACCTTTTGTTCATTAGGGGTAAATCACGGGCATATTACACGTACACATATTTTAAAGATATATTTATTTATTAGTAACATAGTATAAGTACTACAAATATTTGTTATTATTACTAACAACCACGATGTACTGACAACACATATATGTATGAATGAATAATTGAAGTATAGAAGGCTAGTCAAGATTGAAAAAATAACATTATAAAAAAAATATTTTATTAAATGCTTACCATTTTGCGAAGTTCTCTGCAAAATCTTTTGAATTTCGCCAGCCTCCGAACCGCTTTCAGATTCCGTGTATACAGAATGATTTCCTCGTGTTAAGTAAGCAGTGTTTTTGTTTACTATTTTGTAGGTTTTCCCGACACTGTCTACACTCGTTGTCCGAACTGGTGGTTTAGGTGGAGTTCCACAGTCCTGAGTTGCAGAACTGTTTATTTTACTCGGGAACAAAGCGTTCCGCGCACTCAATATTTTGTAACTGTCATTAGATAACTTCACATCTAGCGCAACACTTTTTGGAACTTCACTGTTGTTTGGTAGAGGTTTTGCGTACTGCTCTTCGAAGCTCACTCGTTTCGGTTGATAAATGTTCTGTCTTCCGTCCGGCGTTAAAGAACCGCGTTGAAAAATCGGCATTTGTCTGTTAACAACTGGTGACGTAGTTCTTGAACTAGATTTACGCATTTGTCTATACACGATGTCCGTATCTGCGTCGGCTGTGCGATTTCGTATGAATGAATCAGTCCGCCGCTCTGGAGCGCCTCTCGCAAAAGGTGGAAGTGCGTAAATTGGTTGTGCCATGTTGTAATTCAAGTCCCGCCCTCGCGGTAAACTGTAACTTTTTGGTTCCATTACAAAAGAACTCGGTGTACTACAATTGGAACTAGAGTATACCGTGTTAAATTTTTGTGGTGATATACGGATGTTATCCAAAGATTGCTTTAATAAATGATCGTCTTCTTTTTCTTTCAATTCTTTGAGCTTATGCCAATAAAATGCCTCAATTTTCTGACGCGTCTTTTCTTTATCGTTATCTCCGTTGCTACTCTTAGGCGTAGGAGGTTTAGTTGTGTCAAGGTATTGGGGTCTAGGTGAAGGTGTAGATTTGTTACTAAGGCTTGACCTACTTATTGAATTTCGTTTTTCTTCGGTTTCTATCATTGTTTTTCTTACGTGTCCATAAGGAGACACTGTTTTTGGAATATTGGGTCTTTTTTGATTAACAGCAACGGGTGAAGTGGGTGCAGAATAATTATAAGGTTTCTTAACAAAATTGTGGTTTTGTGCAGGGTCTTCACTTTGTTTCGAAGTATTTCTAGGATTGTTTTTGTCTAAAGAAAGACTTCGAGCTCTTGTCGGTTGAATAGTTCGCACTTCAGCTTCTTTTGTTGGTGAAATGAGGAATTTTGTGCTTACTCTTTTAATCTCGGCGCCGACCGATGCTGGATTTGCTTGAGCTTGGGACGCTTTGTAAATTTCGATTTCATCAAGTGGAGTTATCTTATCTATGAGTTTTTCTAAGGAATGGTAATACACATCTGGATATTGCGTAGTGTTAAAATCATTTATCTTTTGAGGCCTAGGTGATGTTGATTGTAGTATTTCACCCTGGGGTTTTGGCGGCACTTGAGGTCTTGCCATATAACTGGTATAGAAGTTTTCATTTTTAGGTATGTCTGAGAAATCTGTTGGGTGTTTTATGTTATCTGAAACTAATGTACTACTGGAAGAATTATTGCTCGAAAGGTCCACTATGCGATCATTTTCCAATCTATGGGTTGCTGACAAGTTTTCATAAATCCGTTCTTGAGAGGTATCTGACTCTTGAATAAATGTATTTTTATCTCCTAAGGTTCGAGGGTTTTGGTACTGATTTTTATTTGCATTAATTTCGGGTACGTTTTTATGACTGGCTCCATATTCTTTACTTGTATTCTTGTCCTTAGAACGATGGGTGAAAAATATATTTGGAAATATTTTTCGAAAACTGTTTGATCTTTTTTTACTATTCTCAGTCATTTTATTAGTGAAAGTTGAAATCAGTGTTTATGAAAATCTGAAACAAAAGGATATAATCAAAGTCAAATTTCATAGCCCTTACGTAAATTATATGTCGTTGTCTTATCCCGAAGGTCCAATGCAATAACCTTCAAATCAATGTACATTCCCATAGCAAGTATGTAACCTGAACATTGTACAGTCGAGGAAACTGGCGGTGTTCCATCTTAAAAACTACAATCGTTTGAACATTTTTGTTGTTTGAAACGAGACGCGGAACAAATATTAATACAACGCAACTTAAAAATGTGTCTGGACGAAAGAAGTCGGTTAGTGATACTCGACTAGTTTCTTTTTATTACTATCCCTTCGTTTGCACTCACTGCTATCTATTTTTTTTTGTAGGAATAGGTAGAGTTTAGTTTAGAGTTATGAACAAGGCAATTTTTCCTATAGTGGAACCTCGGATTTCCGCGGTTGTACATGTTCTAGTGTTACAGTCACATACAAAGTACATCACGTCGCTAACGTCGAAGTAGTTCAGAAGAATAGGGTCAAGTTACAGTGCGTCAAGGTCCAGATACGAGGTCGTCTGATAGTAGTGCCGACTATTTTCATTATGTTCAAATTCTAATATTTAAATAGTAAAGGTAGATGATTGAAAGGCTTTAATATAGTAACACCCTTAGTTCCACCGTCCACCAAGTTCGGAAAGAGAACATTGAAAGTGTTAATAATTATATTGTTTCGATTTCACATCTTACTAACTTTACTAATATTATAAATGCGAAAGTTTAGACGAATGGATGTTTGTTAAAGTTTGTGGCCTCAACGGCAGAACGGATCTTGATGAAATTTGGCACAGATGTAGAGCATCGTCTGGAAGAACACACAGGCTACTTACTATTGTTTTTTTTTTGTTCAACACGAACGGAATAGCAGGCGAAATATGCATTTCTAATTTCTTAACTAAATAAATATTCGGTTTACGCTGCATATGGTAATATAGTTATGGAATTTGCTTACATATGTGAATATATTTTGCTACGCTTCTCTCTGAAATAAGTAAATTATCCTTTTAAAAATTCAAGAGTACACTTCTTTTGTTAAATTATTCACGTTATACTTTTAACGTCCCTTTGAAGTTACTAACAAACTGTGTAAATATTATTTTCTATATATGAAATACGAAATTATAAAGCAGTTATTAATCTTACTAATATTATAAATGCGAAAGTTTAGATGGATGGATGGATGTTTGTTAGAGTTTATAGCCTAAACGACTGAACGGATCTCGATGAAATTTGGCATAGATGTGGACGATAGTCTGAAAGAACACATAGGCTACTTACTTTTTTTTTTTAATTCCACGCGAACGGAGTCGCGGGCGAAAATTAGTTATTTATATAAAATACAAACTTTTTACAATTACAAATTCAAAATATATTTTTTTGTATTTCTGTTATTATTTGTTAACCAGTAAATGCTAACTTGGCATTGATTGTTTACTTTTTTTAAATTATTATAGTAATAAACAATATGCGAATATGTGGAACCAAAGTAACATAAAATATTAAAGCAATACTAATAGTATATAGTACACGGGAGTATTAAAAAAAAACGTGTAGGTACTGATTTTTATTTATCTTTATTTATAATAATAATTTAATTCTAAATTGCTTTTAATTACTTACTAATGTTGGCTATTAAGTGGTCAAACTTATGAAATATTTTAAACGTTTTTTCAAATATTCAACACCAAATGTTTGTGAATTCCGATAAGATAGCCTGAAAATAGCCATAGGTGTGGCAAATGTAGATATTACACATCAAGTACCTATCTAGGTACTGACAAAACTCAACGATAATATTGATACTTATGTAATTTTGCTGTACATAACAAATTATATATTTAGAACAGTCTTTTATTTCTATTACTAGATTTCGCCCGCGACTCTGTTCGTGAGGAATTAAAAAAAATACTAAGTAAGTATTTTTCCAGACTATCCACTACATCTATGCCAAATAAACATCCATCCATCTAAACTTTCGCATATATAATATTAGTAAAATTTAATAATTTACAACACATTGAGATGCGTTATTGCCATTTTAAATCATTTTGATTTCCAAATTCAATTTCGTAAAAAACCTCCTTGGTACATTTACCAAAGATATTTACTATTTACTTTGGCTAAACTCCAGTTACGCTGTTCCTTTTTTCACAACAAAGACGGGGTTCGAGAGAGTTTAAGTTTGGCTCTATATTAGTTACTTTTTATTATACTGCCAAATTCAGCTGTTGGCTTATTTGTTGGTCGCATGAACTGACCTAGAATTGCAGTCTGCATACCGATAGGATACCGCCAAATGTTTAGTTAGTTGCGTAATTTTTTTGAAGAATTTAAGAAAACGCCAATCAATACTGGACATACTTAGAGGCTGAGACCAACACCAATTTGATGATCACTTAGCCTACTTATAAGAAAAACAATTAAAAAAAATCTTTCATCTAAATTTATATTAACATTAGGAAATGTAGACAATATTTAGTTTTCAGACTATGAATAAAGGTAGTTCAAATAGTTTTACTTCGTTATATCTTCTGCCACTAGAGTTGGCACGTTGGTAGAAGGGTATTCTTAAACTCGCTGTGCCAACTGAAATATTGGCTATTTGCGCTTACTGTATTATCGTAATGTAAATCAACAAGTGGAATTATTTTCGTTATAATAAATATATACTAGTTTGTCGTTAATTATGTATAGATTTACTTAAACAGACTATTATGCCTACAATATACATAATGGCATTATTATCTGTGGTAATAGCTATGGTTTACTGTGTATTCAATACACATCAATATTCTATTATCTTTTACGAGAGTCTCATGACTATACCTAAGTATGCGTTCGAACTATCGCGTAATTTGCATAAATACATGTTGTATTAGTTTTTTCGCAACGAGATAAAACAAGATATTTTTTTATCAAAATTTCGGCTATGCTATATGTTGTCTACTTACGAAAAATACAAATGATGCATACGTAACGGTTTCCAGACAATAACATTTCTAACTTTAATTCGTGCAAACTACTTGAAACACTAAAAAATCTTAATTCCAATATTTACTAGGCTTTCTTAACTAGTTGTCTAATTATAAAAGCGGAAAATACTAGCGGACGATATTAGGGCGTTTCCAGTTAAAGTGATTTGTTTACATACAAACCTTACTTAGCATTAAAAAGAAATGAATAAGATTAAAGCAATTCAAGTTGGTTGAAGTTAATAAATAATTAATTGATTAAAACAAAAGAAAAACATTGAAATAAATCAACACTTACCGACTATGAGTCATAACAAAACTTTGAAATAGTTTCCTCGCTTGAATTTACCGCAAATTCCGATCAGTTTATTTTAAGTCTAACCTTTCTAAAGTCTTCAAATGGTTGTTATTTAATTATTTCACTAAATAAACCTATGGCGTATGAATATGACGTCATTACAAAACCTATAAAAAGTTTCACGGACAAATTAATATATTCGACTGAATTACGCGCACGTCGCAGAACTAAGTTAAAACTTCAAAACAATAAACTAAGTACCACTTTCCTTAAACATGGGAACACTGAATACAACTTATTTAAAGTTCAAGTTTTGGTATTTCCACAATCAAAATAATGTCTTACAACGGAACTTAAGTGTCAGACTAAAGTTATACAAAACAATATAAAATAACCTTTTAAGTGCATATCTGCGTTATAGGTCTAACATTGTTAGATTTGAAGGCTTTATTATCTCAAACTAAAGTATAGCCTGTGCCAACGTGATACAGTCGGTTTTTCTTTCAAAACAAGTTTCAACACTTGTTTTGCGTTCCATTTCACACCACAGTCTGAAAATGAAACTATTTTGAACGACATTTATGGTTTATAACGACTTACTACACAATTTCTCTGTTTAACTTAAATTTAAGTTAATTACGTATACTTTGATGAGATTAGAAACGACAAAAATAATGAAAATATCCCTGTAGTAAGTACCCCTTAAGTTACACTGATATTACTTAACTATGGCTTTGACTGCAATGACGCGTGCATTGATACATATTGTTGTCCTGTTTTTTTTCTAAGGTGATGTAAGGGATAACACTACGCGTCAATACATTTGCTACTGCCGTAGAAATATTACTATAAAAAGTGTTACTTATTTGACAATATAAAAAAGGAGCTCAATAGTTTCCTTGAGTCAGTTGCTTAACTGACTCTAAAATTATAAAGTAAGTTAAAATCACGCGGAAACCAAACATGGAATATTAAAATGGAGCGAACAACATCAAATAATGATATGACCAAGCTTGTAAAGATGGCGATGATTTAATACAGCAATTCAGAATTCTGAATCTTGGGTAATCTAATAATGTGCGAAACTATTAATGTTGTCTGTATTTTGTATTGTTTATTTCTATAAGTGGTTTAATTTGTAAACATTTACAAGCATTCAACAGTTCTTTTGTGTTAAAATAACGATATCGTCACGGTATGTAGGGTTTTATACATAATTGTTTAACCTTATATTAAAATAAACTGAAGTTTTTTATATTTAAATTATGAGGTTTTCTAACTTTAACCAATCGCGTAATTATGTAGGACTTAAATGTTTTTGAAGATTCGAAAGATTTCATCACTAAAATCTTTGCTGCCCAACTGGTATAAAAAAAGAAATAGTTTACTGTAATCTTTTTTTTAATTTATTACTTCAATTACATTTCTTACTAAACGTTTTATTTTATAATTTTAGTATTTTTTTTATAAAACGTAAAAAATATTTATTCTGTAAACTAGTTAACAATTTGACAGATGTCAGAAGTTAGCAACTCTGTCCTTGGGTTTTTATTATAACGTTTTGTTGTTGTCGTTTCGTTTCGTCTCTTTCACCAACGCATATTATACACATACACGTGTACTGTTTCACGGACATTTTATTATACGGATACGTGTTGTTATTGCATTTGCTCTTGTACTCTAGAATTTCCAAAATAAAACTACTTGTCTTACGTGTCCAGTGAACTAGTAGTACATTAACGTGTCACATTTCGACTATAGAAAGTAACGTAGGTTTACAAGATGAAAACAAGAAGTGAAATTAGATTTATTTTTTATTCAGGTGCAATATTTATATGTTACTTTATTTTTGCTATGTTACAAGAAAAAATAACAAGGGGTAGATATGGAGATCATGATAAATTCACATGCGCGTTGTCCCTCGTTCTGATCCAATGTTTCGTAAATTACTTATTTGCCCAAATATTGATGGTAAGTTCACTAATAATTCCTGATTCCATTATTAAAATATTTACAATACTGACCTATACAGCTAATAAAATATTTCATTTAGTCTGAAATACCTAGGATGCATTTCTGCATTGATTTAAATTATTTACCAGTTAAAATTATTTCGTTTACATTCAACTTTGTATTATATTACTTGTAATCAATTGTAGTTAATATGTGTCAGGTCACTTTACATAAGACATCCAATTATTTATAGCTGGCACCCAGTTGTATAAAATTATATGACAAGTAATTACTATCACCATATTTACAATTAGTTATTTTTATCTAATTTCAGGTATCCTGGACACATGAAAAAGATACGACAAGAACTGTTTATTATTTTTCATCAGCATTAACATATCTTTTGGCTATGCTGTGTTCGGTTATGGCTCTGCAGTGGGTAAACTATCCAACACAGGTAACTTATTGTCATTTTAATTTTTTCAAAACATTATTTTAAAATTGTGTTAATTGTTTTGTTAGGCAAATAGTTCTTTAAAGTACACTCCCATGACTGTCCACATGGAATATAAAAAAGCCAGACAATTCAGGACTGAGACAATTTACATCTATAACAAATTTCAAATTTGTCCATCCATCTAAATTTTTGCATTATAATATTAGTAACATCAATGGTCTGTTTTCAATGCATTAAATCCGAAGACACACTACTTTGCTGCCTAAAAAATTAATGATCAAAAGAGATACAAGTAATCCAGTTTTGTAGAAAATCAATTTATTTCTGTTTACAGGTGGTAGGGAAAGCTGCAAAACCGATACCAGTAATGATTCTTGGTGTATTAATTGGACGCAAATCATACCCACTGAAGAAATACCTATTTGTTCTCTTGATTGTGATTGGCGTTGCACTATTCATGTATAAAGATCAAGGCAAAAAGACTTCTGATGACTACGGAATGGGAATTGGAGAACTCCTGCTTCTTGTTTCATTAACCATGGATGGCCTGACTGGTGCTGTACAGGTATGGTCTTGAAAGTTAATCACATATGATATAATATAGTTACTATTTAGTTTAACATAGCGAATTTAAATATATATATATATATATATATATATATATATATATATATATATATATATATATATATATGTAAATTGGACTTATAAATCAAATAGAGTTGCTGTGTACGAAATTTAAGCGAACTTTACTGCTATGAATGTCGTAATATGCTGCGCTTGTTTACTATAAACATGTAAATGCATTATAAGATTGTTACTGTGCAATGCGTTTTGTAAACTTAGAATATTTGCATAAACATTGTATGTTATCAAACAACTATGATCTTTGTGGGTCCATTTCTGGTTTCTATCAATACATAAATTTTAATTACTTATTATCACTTGGTGCTTAACTGTGGGTTTTGATTGTTGAAGTACTTATCTATACTAATATTATAAAAAGGAAAGATTTGTATTTTTGTATGTATTGAAATAACTCAAAAACTACAGGGTCGATTTTAAAAATTCTTTCACCGTTAGAAAGGTAATTTATCTGTGAGTAGCATAGGCTATATTTTTTTAATTTCACGCGGACGAAGTCGTGAGCAACAGCTAGTATATATATAATTTTAGTCCCTTTTTCTTTACACCCTTTTCTTAAGAGGAAAGGAAGGGAACGACAAGTGGTTTTGACAGTGGATGAGGCATAGGAAGGGGAAATATCCTGTTTATGTGCGTCGCGTTGATTAAGGGTAGGCAATGCAAGTGCGGATGGTTATGGGCAGCGGTCGCTTCGCCATTTCGGCGGATTCAGGTGGCCACTTGCTTGTTTGCCACCTTATAATAAAATAAATAAAATCATATAGTCATCCCTGTCATCCTGTTTTTAAAAACAGAGACAAACAGTGGAATTTCATGGTGAAATGGAGAGAAATAATAATTAAATTTAAAATTGAACTTGTTCATATAGCTTGTGTATCTTGTAAATTTAGGATATTTTTTCTTGTTCAATAGTTAATATTAAATTTATGAAGAATCATTTAAAGATGTTTATTTTATTACTTCAGGAACGTATAAAGAGTGAATCATCTCCTACCGCATATTCAATGATGCTGAACACCAATTGGTGGTAAGTTTAAGTCTATGCATAAAATAATTGTCACAAATATTTGCTTAAATGCATGCAATGCAATTACTAAAAGCAGACTGATATAAATATCTATAACTTAGCTTTCGCCCGGGACTCCGTCCGCGTGGAATTAAAGAAAACAAAAGTGAGTACCGTATGTGTTCTTCCAGACTGTTATCTTCATCTGTACCAAATTTCATCAAAATCCATTCAGCCATTTAAGCTACGAACTCTAACAAACATCCATCTAAACTTTCGCATTAATAATATTAGTATCAAGTATAATCATTCATGAATTTTACTGACTTATAATAATTACTTGGTTTCAGGTCAACCATTATTTCGGCAATCGGCGTGCTTTTGAGTGGCGAAGTATTCAAATTCGTAGCATTTGTGACACAGTATCCTGAGATTTTGGTCTATTTGATTAGTTTTGCGTTGATGGGT
>LD688983.1:968733-1080790 GCA_003118335.3 Papilio memnon | reverse complement strand
TAATATATACCGTTGATGGGTGCTCTCGGACAACTGTTCATATTTTTCATGGTATGTCTATTTTTAAGATAGCATATTTTTAATTTAAAAGTATATTCTAATAAGTTGATTATTTTTAAAAATAATATAAGGTGCGGTACAAGCAATTGGGTGACCACTGACTTAAAATATAGAATTGACCGCTGCCTAGATATCCGCATTTGTAGATATGTTCCTTAACATAGGAGGGGACGCACAGAAAGAGGATAGTTCCCATTCCTCCTTCCGAATTCACTTCCCCTTCCAATCCGTACCCTGTACGAAAAGGGAAAGTAGACTAAAATGAGTCCTTTGTCATGCACACACATTAGACTGTGTGGTTATGGAATTGCAGCGGAAAACTGATATTAAAGCGGTCTCTACCACTGATGAATTTGTATTGTATATAATTTCTAGGCATTGAATGTATAAAATGTTGCTTTAAAACTTTTTTCATTAGTAATAGAATAATCTGAGTTGAATTTTCTCCCTTCCTGAACAAATCCGATCAATCCAAGCCTGGGCTTAACAATAAATACTAAATACTTTTTAATAATAATTTCAGGTAGCAGAGTTTGGTCCATTACCATGTGCGGTGGTGACCACAACAAGGAAATTCTTCACCGTCCTGGCTTCAGTAATCATCTTTGGGAATGTTTTGCTCGGCCGTCAATGGATTGGTGCTGTACTTGTTTTCACTGGTCAGTATTTCTGTATTTTCTTGCAAGATTATAAAAAATATTATAATTGTATTATTCCTAATGGGTCAGATATTATCTGTCTATATAGTACAAGTATCTTGTGATAGTTTTTTTAATACTGACAGCAGAGCGCTGGTAAGCATAGTTAGTGATTGACAAGTTTTTTGACTCAAGGGTTGTATGTCAAATTAAATTATGATAGCTTATAGCCTCTTAAAAATTGTCAGTCTTTTTTGTATTGCAACTATGCCTTTTGTATGTGTGTATTTATGTATATTTTACATATATAATTAATTGATAGCAATACTTATCTCATCGAGCTAGTTCAGGGCTAATCCAGGTTTGATTACATATAGTACAACTGAGTATTCTGGCCCAGTGATAATGCATAGTAAATGACATAAAAAACCTACACATAAACATAATGACATGACATAAATGACATAAATAGGACAATGACAGAAGGTTTTAGTGAGCTGTCATATTTTAATTACACAATTGCCTTCTGGGTCAGATGACTGTCAATCTATATATGGTGAAATTGAATTTTTGTCACTTTCTTGACAACTGCTGCAAAATGAATTTGGATTGAAAATGATAGCCTTTTATTGTTTTTATATCTAGTTTTATTGCAATGGTATTGTATAAGTAATCAATGTTATTTCAATTTTTTTTTTTCAGGACTATTCCTAGACATCATATACAGCAAGGGAAAAAGTCAACCATCAAAAAGGATCTCAGATAAATAAGTTTTTCTAAGATAATGATAAAATAATGACTTTTAGTAAATGTAATTGACATATTAATTGTATCAAAATATTAGGATTATCAAAGAAACAAGGTAATATTGAATATCAAATTTTCGATATTTCCTTTTTTTTTAATTTTTAATTATCAATGTAGTGGAAATAAATGTTATACACACTTTTTAAATGGTATGGTAATTAATAATATAAGCTGACATGAATATTTATCGATTGCAAGCTCTTATTCAATTACATTAGGACTTTTTAGGTTTATCAAATAAACATTTCTTTATGTAAATAATAAATACAATAATTATTCGTAGCCAAATATTGTAACCGTGAAAAAACTACATTAAGTTGAAAGTGTTACCATTTCAAATATTAAATAGACTGATATGTTTTGATTTTTACATTTAGTGTCTAAGTTATCGACATCTGTTGTAATTTCAATTTAATTATGTAATTGTTATTCAAAGTTAGGTTTATTTTTTTATTGTTAATTATGATCTACTTTAATGGCTACTAATGAATTGTATTTTTTAAATTTAATATTAGTGAATGATTAATTTAAAAATATATTAAACAATATTTTATACAATGGACTGTCATAAGAACTATAAATGTGTAACAAAATTTAGTTCAATCTATCTTGTTAATATTTTAAATGGATGGATGGATGTTTGTTAGAGTTTGTAGCCTAAACTACTGAACTTATCTCGATGTAATTTGGTACAGATGTAGAGGATACTCTGGAAGAACACATAGTCTACTCACTTTTGTTTTTTTTTAATTCTACGCGGACAGAGTCGCGGGCGAAAGCTACTTGTTCATGTAAATAAATTAAGTTATATGTATTATGTGTATTCAAATTTAATGGAAATGAAAAATTTTATATTTATTTGCACATGTCACGGACAAAATTATTTGTCTATGGATTTATTTTGAAAATTTTTAATAATTACATTAATGATATAAATATGTGTTTTAAAGATTAGTTTTATGAATGGAAATTATTTCACGTTTATTTTTTTTTATTGAATTTGACTATCTTCTAATTGTAAGACAAATTGTTCATCTTATGAAATGCTGTTTTTTTAGCCAGTAATGATTTTTTTATACTTAGGTAGTAAAAATGTATATTTTAAAATGTGTATTTTTTTTATTCAATGACTTTATACCGTGAGACATTTTATACAACTATTTAGTGATTTTGGATTTCATAGTTTAATTGTATCAATATATTGTAAACATTTAAACTAATTATTTAATTGTTTTTCCAAATATTTTTAGTATTTGAATTCTTAAAATATTTTACTATGGTGTTTAATTTAGATTTTCATAAGCACACATATTTATTACAAAATCCATGCGATATTTTTTCGTAGTAATATAGTTTGCTTCAAACGATTTAATTATGTTATGTTAATTATTATTTACTTATGTGTACTGCGGCTAACTGATCTGACCCGGTGAGAGGTGTTATTGTGGTTAATTCAGTCAGAAGATATGTAAAAACTATGTACATTCTTGAAAATACAAAATGGTATAAAAAGAAGGCGCTAGTGAACTATCGTAATTATTCTCAGTTCGCCTTACGCTTACCGGGTCAGAAAAATCAGTCTGTGTAGAGTACTTGGTAAATGAAAAATTACCTTTTAAAATGGATTTTATAATTTCGTCAAAAAAATTTTTAATCGTAAAATCGTTATTTGTCGCCGTATCATCATCAACAGCATTTATCTGCCCACTGCTAGACATAGGCATTCTCCAATACCTTCCACAGAATGCGGTCCACCTCCTTCCGCATCCAATAACATCCCGCCGTGCGCACAAAGTCGTCGATCCACCTGGGTGGAGTACGCCCTATGCTCCTGGTCCACTTTCGCAGACTCCATTCGAGGCGATGTGTCGCCGTATGGCTTCAACTATTTTATGAATTTTATTTTTATTTTATGAATGTATTTAAAATATTTTTATTCATTCCAATGTTACATGTTTAAATATAAGTGTAAAATAAATGTTTATTCAAAATTAGTTTTTTTTATTTTATTTTAAAAAATAGACGACTGACAATCCTTTGACAGGAAAACTGAAAACCTACAACGAGAAATCTGTGAGAATGTTTCGAAATCTATATCTATACTAATATGATAAAGCGTAAACACGCACTTCTTTGTTGCCTAATATGTCGGCAATTACAGCATATTTTTTAATAACTTTTTTTAATAAAAAGCCCTACACTTACGTCATGCTTTAGGCTACATATTTTCACGCTATTAAACTTAGGGAGTAAATATTTTGGATAAAAGCTAATATGGGAAAGAGACCAAAGTTGCTGCCAACGTCAAGGAAGCAAGATTGCAATGCTTTGTCATCACATCATGTCATATAAAATTAAATATTTTCATGCTGATCAAGCCGCACAGGAACAGCTAGTTTAAAATAAAACACACAGACATTTAATATTTTATTGAAAGTAAAATTACATTATCATAATATACATTTAATTCTTAGTTTTATATAACATCTAGATTTGAAGTCAAAAACAAACAATTCAATAAAAATGAAAGGGAGCAAATAAAAACGTTAACCAGTTTGATATATTAATCAAAATTTACAGATACTAGCTTTCACCCGCGACTCCGTCCGCGTGGAATTAAAAAAACAAAACTAAGTAGCCTATGTGTTCTTCCAGACTATCCTCTACATCTATACCAAATTTAGGCTACAAACAAACATCCATCCATCTAAACTTTCGCATTTATAATATTAGTATGATTATGTTATCTACGCCAATATCTCCATAAACAAATTATAAGTATAATCGAATTTCCAAAACTGTCTACAGCGTGCACAATAAAACCTTTTTTCACTAAACGAATAGCGTTGCGATTGGCGTGACTAATCGAACTAGTGAAAATATGTTATAATCAAGTTACAATAACTTAGAATTAAGAAGTAAAACTTATTCTACTTAATTATAATGTCCTTATGTCTAGTATACAAAAATGTCGCCTATCAAATATCATTATTATATCATAATAAAATGTATGTAAGTAATATTTTTTGCAGGGGCATTTTGACACTATAAAACGGTAATGTAATTATGAATTAAACCAATGGTTTAATTATTAGTCTGTTTTGGTGGGAATTTATTCTTGCTTACTCACTGTTCAGCCCTTGTGTGAACATTTCAGCCCTCATGTGAAACTCATGAGGTTGGAAACGCATCTGAAGTATGGGAATCTATGATTACTTAGACGTGATAATGTATTAATATATCGTAGTCTCTGTTTTGTCAAAGACAATGAAAGGGATGGCTATATGTGTTAATTGAAGTTTCCCTACAATTGAGTTCTAACGTTACATTTTTGTAGGGTCTTGGCTATACCTCCCTCGAACTGTCATGCTTGCCCTTTCTATAGCATGACATAGAGTCAATGTATTGTCAAGTAAATACACATATACAATCTTACATTTATAAATAAACTAGCTTTCGCCCGCGACTCCGTTCGCGCGGAATTAAAAAAAACAAAAGCAAGTAGCCTATGTGTTCTTCCAGACTATCCTCTATATCTATGCCAAATATCATCGAGATCCCTTCAGCCGTTTAGGCTACAAACTCTAACATACATCCATCCATCCATCTAAACTTTCGCATTTATAATATTAGTAAGATATCAACACATTGAAAGCGTATTATTCCCTTAATGCGAAAAATCATGAATAAAGAAATCTAAGTTTATATAAATAAAAAGGCTATAAAGAGTCTCTTGTCGAGTACTATTGTTTTATCGCTACATTCAGAGTTGTTTACAAGCAGTCCTACAGTATAGCTTTTTCATACTAAATACATACTAAGTGATATCCTTAATTACCATTCAACGATTCTTTCAATTAGCCAAATAAACTTACTAATAAAATACCTATGACATTAGAGCAAATTACTATGCAGTCTGCACTTAGACACAATATTTAAACTTAATGGAACATTTGGTGCGTAACATCTCGCCAGGTTTAATATGAAAAATATTGTTAGAAATAAAAACTTAATAACAAAAATGAGCTGAGTAAGGAGGAGATGCAGTCGCTAGGCATAGCCACACAACTATTTAATCGTTTATTATTATACTTAAGATCTCTAATCAGTATTTATTTAACTCACTATTTATTCAGTGTAGTTGATTTCAGCAACCGTCGTAAATGTATAGTTTACTATTGGTTCGTCAGTTTCCAAGTTCTCCGGAATGGCGGGTGCAAGTTCAATTTTCTTTTCTTTCCTGAAAATAGTAATTTCAATGTATCTAATAACTTTTAGATTAATATTTTTTATATATATTCCAGAAATAAATTGTCGGGAGCAATGATAAAATTATCATTGAATCATCAAGATTAGATCTAGCATAATCTATCTAAGATTTATCTTTCAAATACTTACTCTTGATTAATTTCTGGTCCCATTTCGGTAACTGATATCTCTTTGTTTTCTTTCATCGAGCTTCGTTTCCACTTCAATTTTCTCATTTGTACCCACGACGAAGTTTCGCCTTCAATTTTGCTCCTGAAATTTTATAATTGCAATTATTGTACTTAGTAAATTACTGTACATCACATTTCACAAATGTAGCGTCTTGTAATATTTTCGATGAATAATATGTACAACAGTTGGGCTTATAGGTTTTTAAATTAAATAATTAACTGGAGAAAGCTGTACCACTACACTATATGAAGGACCATTAAACAGCAAGAAATTCACTAAGTGAACTTTTAACTATTCTGAGTAAGCAAAATACGTATTACTATTTTATATTGTATTAAAGATTTATTTACAATTACAGAACATATTTACTCCTTGGTTAAATTGCTAATAAATGAGGTTATTTGTAAGTAAGTTCTTACTCTTTACGGGATCTCTCAATAGAGCTGGAGACACGGGCAGGCCGGCGACCGCCTCGCATGCTCATATAATCTTCGTAATGTTTCTTCAACACCGTGCGAACCTTTGAACAAATTTAATTTTTAATAATGCATTACGATCGATTTCTATTTAGTGTATTTTATTTGGACTATATCTGAATCGTTGATACGATTTGGATAAATAAAATCCATACACACAGTTAATTTTATTCGCATTTTATGCAAAAGAGGACCGACTTTAATAAAATAAACAAAAAGCTATACAAACTTATGTCCCTAAATATCTCTTCCCTGAAGTAATCGAAGCTAACTTACATGTCATATTTTGATGAATTTTAATTTGTATAGTGCAAGTGACGTTGACTAGATAAGGAGTTGCGTTCAGGTGAGTGGATGCCGTCGTTAGGATACTCGAGTCGAGAGCTCTCCTCTAGCCTGTCCCAAACATAATGACAACGGCGGATGGCAGACAAAAGACAAGTCAAGGTCACCTTGACATATTTTATTTGAAAACTAAATCATTTAAATTAATTTTGAATATGTGAGTATATTGTTACATTTTTAAGTAGCTAATAATCAGGTTTAATGTTTATTGATCAATAACTTTTAGTTTATTTGAAACCGTAATTTCAATTGAAATAGGCACTTTAGGGAGGTAAATGCAAATTTACACCAACAATTAAAGATAGGAATTCTTATTTATTTGCATTGAATGCGTGTAACCTGTCGTAAATAATAAATAACGCAAATAGGAGTACATAAATATATCTATACTGTAGAATTTAAAAATCTGTGTAATATCACATTCTTTGACTGAATGTTTGAGTTTGAGTTTTCGACCACAATATAGGTACCTTCATAATAGAATTGAATCTGGCTGGCAAATATGACATCACGTAATCGATGCGTATGTTTACCAAGGCTTGAGTGGTCTAAAACACATTTCGGACGCACTCGACATATTGATTTCAGTCAACATCGTGACCTTCTTGATGTGAATTCAATATTATACGAATAATCATTTCTTTGGCTTCAACGCAGTTCTTATTTTAGATAGCTATCCCCCTTAACTTTTTCTGGATGGCAATGAACATACGTCTCATGTCTTCTCTGTCATATGACAGAGACCTAAGTTAGGGTGACTAGGCCTCTGTCAACCACGCTGGCCCACTACGGGCTGGTTGACTTCACACATATCTTAGAATTTCTTCGCGAATATGTGCAGGTTGCATCACGATGTTTCCTTCACCGTAAGAACGTCGGGTAAATTATGTACATATGAAATTCGAGAAATCGAAAATCACATTGGTACATGGCGGGATTCAACCCAAGACCTGTTGATTGCAATTACAAGTGCTCAAACCCCTGAGCCACCGACGCACTGAATCGTTTGGTTGTCTTTCATTAATTATTATAACTGGCGCATATTGTAGGTAGACATAGACGAATCACCAATTTTATACTAACCTCTCCATTCAAGAAGCAGTAGATAAGAGCAATAAAGAAGCCCTGGAATGATCGTAGGAAATGCGTGCTGTAGCTCCATAGTCCAAACATCCAGACTCCGCTGTCCAGTGGCGCTTCTATCAAATTCAAGATGTTCGTGATGCCCAATAGCGGTAAAAGAACAAGCGCCGCTCGAACAGCTTTCCTGAAAATGAAATAGTCCATAATAATCATTACCTCGGATATAGAAAACTAATTTTCATAGGTATATATAACTAAATTATGAATTTATTTTGCAATATTTAATTAAAATACATTTAGTGCTTTTCGATAATGGCTTTCGACGTTGTTTGTATACCTGATTTTCTCCATTTCTGTACTCTGGGTTTGGCGGAGTTTGACGATCAGAACTCTCATGATGTTCAAAAGGAAAATTAGGTTTATCTGAAAAAAAAAAAATTGTGACAATGAGTTTAGATTTATGCATAAAGCTTAATATTGTCAATCGGTTACTAAATTATTTTCTGGCAAAGACAAAAACCTTTCTAAAACTGGCTTTAATTTTCAAATGAAATAATTGACAATTTAAAACAAGCTTAATTGAAATATTTACATAAAGCAGCGGCATATATTAAAAATGTGTATTTTGACATTACCCTAAACCCTACACTATCTAGAATTACCATATTTTAATTAAACAAGATGCAATATCGCTATGATCACAATGTCTCGTCTACACGTCCGACTTATAAATCTATATCTATCTATCTATACTACTAATATAATGAAGCGTAAACGTAACTAACATAATTAACATAATTGTAAATATCTGATAACCAGTCACACATTAAAATATCGGGAAAACTAACTTTCGCTACTAAATAAAGGAAGCTTCAATATATAATCCACGAGTGACTCATTGACTATTATGTACTAGTGTTATTTATTACTTGAAATAAATATAATTATTTATGTTAATATAATGCTTCGAATAAATTACTACTTCGAGATTTAGCGCATGTATTGGAAAACTTCCATCGTTTATCAAGAGCTCTCAAACATGTATGTACACGCACACCGAAATTTTACTAATCTTTTATTAGCTATCCCACTGGCTTCGCACGGGCTTTATTTACAAAATTGAAAATATAATTTTTATTGATTTATTTAGTATAAAACCAATGAAAGGCGTGACAAATATTTATTCGTACTTAGTTATACACAAGTCTGGTCCGCTGCTGACAATAGGGACAAGTTTCGAGTCCCTTGTTTATAACACATGTATTAATTTGTGTTTGAATTATTCTATTCATAATGTATTTGGCTCTGGACGGAGATTGGAGCGAATGCGCTGCAATCTCCTTCACAAGACATTAGATAGTTCGTTTGTTTTCTGGCTTGACACTTGTATTCACATGTTACAATTTTTTCAAAGTAAAGCGAGGAAGGACATTTTATACAAGTGCCCCAAAAGTCGAAACTCACTGTTATAAACATTTGCTTACCATTATGACGGCCAGTCGAGGTCCTTGGACGATCCAGTAGAGTGGGCTGAAATTGTATCCATACCAACACCTGTGAAATGTAAACATATTGATGCGGATAGCTCTGAGAGTTGAATCACGCCAGTCTAAATAGATACGCCGCGCCGCCGCCGCGCCGGCCAGCGGTCTGCACGTTAACTATTGCCTGTCGATTGACGCCGACTTTGTTTAGGTTTTTACGACATTTTGATGAGTATGGCCGGATACGTTAAGTGTATTATACAATAAATACAACAGATCAGTCCGTTTTGAATCTATCTTAAATTTTGCTTGTCGGCAGAAATAAGAACTCATTATAGCTCTATGCTATATTTTCCATTTATTTGAAAGGAATATTGGATTTAAAAAACACTAGATTTATTAAAACGCCTAAGTAACGACTAAAGATTCATTATATTATAAAACACTTACGTCTCTAGTTTCTCTCGTTGGTAATGCAAAGCTGTCATGGTGGCCCAGATCGCGGTGACAACAAACGGTATCCCCCATCCCGTGATATAATATAATAGGTACGAGATCCTCTCTCTGAGAGCGTTCGCTGTCACCACATTGTGTAAGTACAAGCCTTCGATAAACATCCACATGAACATCACCGTTATAGCATATTCCAGAAGCACATACGATGATTCGCAGAGGTATGGCTGAAATTAATAGACAAAATTCAACGTCAAAATATCACTATAAGTATAGGGTGTCGCCAGCGATTGTTCCACGTGGAAATAAAAAAGGCTTTCAAAGAAAACAGCAACAGCATTCTAAAAAACAAAAATATTAGATGATAAATTTCGCATCAAGAATTTCAATAAATTACGCTCAAGCTCTTTCGCACGATTTCAATAAATAAAGCTTAATAGTTTAATTCTCCTAGTTCGTACTATTCATCAAATAGAACTAAAATTAAGTAGATGCAGTCTCAAATGACCCAAGTATTCGTCGGATAAGAAATTGACTTGTGGGCAGTTTACACTTTCAAGGATATTAAAGTGCCCTTGAAAAATACAAGTGTTCTTAAAATATGTTTGTACTAACCTTTAATTTGTAAGGTCGTTGAATTTTAAATGACAAAAAAATAATTTCGTGTATTATTTTATAAAATTGCTATACATACAATAATTGCATTTATGTCTTTATTTTTATATCGAATGCATTTTTATCGCTGTGCTTACAAACATAGATATTTAGGATTCAAGCCCAAGCTACAAATTAAAAACGTGAATAAAATTTGATGAACAGCATGGGCGTCGCCAGTCAATAATCTAGGTTTTGTGCGAAAAAGTTTTTATATCTAGTTTACATTTTTCAACACACTAAGGGGGAATAGCTGCCCCTCTCTCCCAACCTCCCTGTCAATGCCACGAAAGTATTAAGAGTAGCCATCATCTATGACTTGATGGAGCAGCTGCGCCGCACAAGCAAATGGTAATCTTAATTTCTAACTACGCTACGAAGTTAGTTTTTACCATATTATCTATCCCCTTAATAGTGATGTTTCCGTAGGTTGAGTGGTCACCCAGTGGACTCCTGATGAGCGCCTGATCGATGTAGACCGTCAGTCTTATGATAACTTGCACCAACATGGCGCAGTATAAGGACTTGTGGATTCTGGTTCTATTGTTACGTAAAGATCTGTAGCAATTAAAGAATACATTGAGTATACTCATATACTTTTTGCACAAATATTACAATAAGTATATTAAAATTTAGCTACTACAATATTCGCTATTAATTGATATGTAAATCGTCGACGCCTCCTGCCAGTAATTCTTAGAAACATTGTAGTGTAGAACTGTTAGCATATCCAAAGTTTTATAGGCTATCGTATATTATAATATGAATTTACTTTTCGCATACTTTTTGCAACTAGTGAAGACAAAAGGCAAAGGCTCCTTAATGACTTAAAAACTTCGTTATTTACTAAATCGACTTTATAGCTTTAGTCTAGAGTCTAGAGCAATAGGAATATATTATGTTATATGTTCTCGACAGAAGTATAGTAACGCATAGCTTGTTATATTGTATTCGCATTTTGCTTGGACTTATCTCGGAATATGCATTCGATCAGTTATTTTTATAACTAAATTTACCTGTAGTAAGAGAATATGATCAGAGACATGATCAAAGCCAACATCGAAATGCTAAATCCTGCTATCTCCATATACCTTGTCCCCTGAGCTATCTCGAATTTTAACTGAAACAATAAGGGGTACTATAAGATTCAATGGTTATGGTGGCTTGTTGTTATCTACGAGCGCTTGTCTTCACTGAAGGGATACCCTGTTGTGAGTGAAAGGGATTGCCGCGACCTCGCATCTTTTTCTTTCCGTCAATACATCATAAAATGTATTTTCAATGGAAATGTGTCGTAGTGTCTCGGTCGAAGCAATCCGCCATAAAGTTTGAATGACACTATACATTTGTTTTGTATCATAATATACAAACCTTGAAATATAGGGTTAGAAAGGATATTTAAGAAATTAATTAATTAACTGTACAAAAATGTCTGGATAGAACGTAACGGTATTTTCATTAACTCTTCATATTACCCTCAAATATTTCAAGTTATAAATTCTAAGATGCTTATGATATCAAATATGGCTGAAGATTCTTTTTTTAATAAATTATAATACGTATCTTTAATAAATGTATTTTATAAAAATAATAAGTTAAACTGAAGTGGGCATGTACTATGAGAGACAGTCTTACAAACATCGACTCACTTCATATCTAATCTATCATTAATAGTATGAGTTCCACATTCGATGTATCCTGCATTTCCTTTGATGCAGTGTCTTTAGCAAAGCCGTGTTAGATGTTTCAACTGCGCAATTACTAGTTTCCAAAAGTCTCAAAGCAATTTACCCACAGCCATTAGGGAGTTAAATATAACTCGATAAATACAAGATACGTTGAACCGAAGATGCAAGATGTTCAATATAAATGTATTCTATGGCTATTTATATAAATAAATTACATTCATAAATTTCTGAAAACCAGACTCGAGACGGCCAGTGTCCTAAAAATAATTTATACATTTAAATAATTATTTTTAAGTGACCCTAGATTTTCTTGTACATCTCCTTTCCTTTGAAAAAAATCAGTAATATTTTATTTGAAAGAATATTATAACGTTTGCCTAAAAGAATCTAATTACCGACCTGAGCTTCCTTCTCGTCGTCATAAACTTTACCGAAGAGCGTCTGAACTTCTGGCGGGAAACAAGGCGTGTAGTTCGTCCACCCGATGACGCTGCTTTCGTTCGGCCGTCGATCTAGCCAGAGGCCGGAGTCGCCGCACCGACGAAATGCAAGACCTGAAACAAATAAGTTAAAAGTTAAAAATCGGACAAAGAAAAACGGAACATTATCATGATGGTGGATTTTCACGATGCGTAATTCCACAAACGTACAACGAACAACTACTGACTCATTGGGCACCAAATTAATCACCTATCCGACGAACAGATACGAATCACGCACGGTAAAAACTTTTTTTATTTTTTATTTTATCAAAAATGTTTAATGTGGTTATTTTAAGAATAAATAAAAAAAACAAAAGGTCTACGTACAATAAAGTACAATTGTTCGTGTCAACGACCATGGCAACAAATAGCTGGCACGTGATCGTTGAAGATCATGTAACCAGTGGAAAAGATGGCAAGAATATGCAGAGTTTGACTAGCAGAAATTTGCAATGTTACCAGAAAGCCAATGAAATCGGGGTCGCACGTGTTGCCGCGCTAGCATCTAGCTACGCACACCAACGTATGTCGTGTAAAGCAGCATGTTTGGTCAGCAGTCAAGACGAAATGTAATGTGATACATATCCACTAATAAACCAGTGTTTCTTAAACCAGCATTACGTGGTTTTATTTCCCGTGTCCCGCATTGGGGGTGTACCGTTGATTATTGCCGGTGCACCCCCCATGCCTTAAGTACTGTATGTTCGGGCTCAAGCCTCGTCCGGGGTTGATACCGAATGTACACAACATACTCACGTGATGTGTCGCTAAGTCTTGCTGATGGGCAGTTTTGTGTGGCAACTTCACCCGTAGGCGTAGGCGGCCAGCACAGGAACTTATCGTACGTTGCATTGCAGTACGTCGTCTCTGAAATTATCATATAATCATTTAAAATTTCTACAGAAGTTGACCTTCTTATGTTTTCATTGGCTACTCCGCAACTCTGGAAGAAAACGGTCTCGTTTTGCAATTTTTTTGGTACAATGGGTCATAAGAGGAACTGATTTTGGCGGCAACAAAGGCAGACAACATGGTTATTTGCGTTGCACCAATTCGCGTTGCATTGTTGTGCGAGTTTGTTGTGTTCCAGGATACAATGTGATTCATAAGATCAGAATGGCAACAATATTGATTGGTTCAAAAACGTAACTTTTATTTTTTTATTTATCTTGTTGCCGCTTCGAATGGGTATGTAATTCGTAAGCTGCTTTTCAAGAGAAAATGCTGAAAGAGAAAATGTTATTTGTTCAAACTTGTTCAAACGGCTTAGCGTGAAGAGGTTCTCAGGTAACGAAACAAATGAATATGTATTTCTTGTGATTTTGTTTTAACAAATATACCCTATAAAATTTTTGTAGCCATTCCGTTAACGCCTGTCAGAAAATCTCAGCAAACAGTGTATAAAAGCTGACACGGAATGAAACCTAATGGATAACGTGGAATAGTTTGTTGAATAAAAGAAATTATTTTTTATTTCGTTTATTATTTCATCAAAACGTCAAATTACAAATAAATAACTCTATAATATCTATCAAATCAAAATCTAAAATGATTAATAAATCTTATTATCTAAAATCTAAAACAAGTCCTAAACCACGAAACAGATTATAAAAACTAGTGTAAGTTATATAAGTTATATAAAATTCAATATGCCGATTTTTCTTTTGGTTTATACGTTAAGAAGTAATCTCTGAATTGAGGAACTAGAACCGGTGTTTGCCCTGGGAGTCCGCAATTAGTCAAACTTTCCTTCATTTTCTCCAAATCTATGTCTTTCATTTCACACAGATCTTCAAGGAATTCTAGAAATTCGTCCCAATTCAATTCTGCCTTGCTGAAAGATAATCATTATAAGTATCAACAATCATGATAGAACCTGCAACATCAGTCTGCAATAAGCATCAAAGGTGAGGAGCAAATAAATAGAAAAGTGAAATATCACCTTCCAGTTAGTTCCCCTCCTCTGTCCATTGAACAAATATAGTTCGGTACTTACTTGAATTTATTAAATGATATTCCAGTATCAGTCATTGTGATTTTTCTATCGTCTAGCAGTTTCGCTTGTCTCAACCAGTAGTCGAATCTGTACAGTGTGATGGTAAGTCCATTTCTTTTATGGTCAAACAGTAGCGAGTACTCATAAAACTGGCCCTCAAGAGTCGCCGCTTCGTCGTCACCCATAAATCAAGTCTGATAAAATTGCAAAATAAAAATTATAAATCAAAAATATTAACCCACTACCAAATGAAATTTATTACGAAGTCCAGTACTTTGGTAAGTATAATATGCAATGGTTAAAAGTATTGTAAAAATTTTCAAAATATTGTTTGATAGTGGAGTGAAGTGTTTGTTATTTTATCAGTGTTTGGCATAATAAAACTCGTCGCGTAGTTACCAAAAAAACAGATACTAAACAGAACAGATTAGTTACAAACGCAGATGTGACAAATGTACGTAAAATTATTATTTATATGTATGACTACCTTTCGCCCGTGTCTTCGTCCATGTGGAAGTTAAAAAGAAGTAAGTAGCTTATGTGTTCTTCAGGTTTTGGTCTGTATGTGTGCCCAACGTCATCGAAATCTGTACAGCCGTTTAGGCGGTAAACTCTAACAAGCTTCCATCTATCTAAACTTTCCCATTATATTAGAGCGGCCGCACACCTTTGATTAAACTATCGCACAACTGTTGTGCGATTGTCGATTGTTCCGCAGCCCATTCAACTGTTTAGTTGCACAACTAAAATTCGTGTAGTATGCGCACTTTCATATAAGCTCATAGGAATCAAAGCAAGACTAAACAGTTGTGCGATAGTTTAGACAAAGGTGTGCGCGCGCTCTTAGTATGATAATTTAATATGAAAATAGACAAAATATGCGTTATCCCAATTTTCGTTGTTGTTCTGACGGCACTCCTGTTAAAAATGCATTCACTCACCTTCCAGCAAACAGGATACAAACACTCCTTGTCAAACTTAAAGTCAAATAGTAAATCGTACTAGAACTTGATAAATAAAAGGAATTAAATTAACATTAAGTTTTATTTCTTAATTAGGTAAAATGTCTTAGAGTATAGTTTCAACCTAGAATCATCTTTTCCCTCGGTTTATACGTTAAGAAGAAGTCTCTATATTGGGGCACATTAACTGGTGTTTGACCTGGAAGTCCACAGTTAGTCAATGTTTCCTTAGTTTTTTCCAAATCCAGTTCTTTCAGTTCACACAGATCTTCAAGAAACTCCGTCCATTCATTCCAGTTCAATTCTGTTTTACTGCCAAATAAAAACATTTCCTAATATTAAAAAAAGTTGTGAAACCTTCGACACTTTCTATTATTTAGATAAAACAAGAACATATTATGTATTTCTGGCAGCAATAATTGCATCAAAACTAACAGCGGTGGAGCTGGTTAAAATACCAAGACCAGGTCGTGCTAGACCTCACAGAAGGTACTATTCTGCTTTCTTGTCCAATCTTAATTCCAACTTCGGTTTATGAGTAAATGCTGAAGAAACATTTCCAGTTATTTTTTCCATTCCACCATTTCGGATGCGGAGGTGTAAAAGAAGAGATCGATCACGAAGAAGACGAAAGGAGAGGATAAAAGGAAAGAAACCCTTTTATCCTCTCTTCAGGCTACTGAACAAATATTGTTAAATACACTTACTTATACTTATTAAATAATATTCCAGTATCAGTCATAGTGATTTTTCTATCGTCTAACAGTTTTGTCTGTCTCAACCAATAGTCAAATCTGTACAGTGTGATGGTGAGACCATCTCTTTTGTTGTCGAACAAACGCGAGAATTCGTAAAACTGACCCTCAAGAGTCGCCACTTCTTCCTCACCCATTGATCAAGATAACTACAATATAATAAATCAAAATTATAATATGAATAAATTGAACCAATACTAAATCCAATACCAATCACATCATAGACACAAGGACAGGTTGATGACCAAATCCGACAAATTACGGAAATCAAGATTTTGACAGTTTTCAAAAATGTCCGATCTTGGACTTATTTCTGAATCTTGTATGTTTACACTTACCTTCTTCCAATTTAATATTTACCTTATTTTTCCTGATATAAGTTAAAAATTATTTGAATTTTAACAATCAAGGGCGTCGTATTAGCATAGATACCAATAGACATAAAATGTCAAATGGAAACAGTCAATTTTAATTATTTTTTTCGAGCGACGACGATGTGTCGCAACCACGAAGACCGGTGACAAAAATATTAATTCCAAAGATGTTCTTTTTTAAATCTATACCTATACTAATTAAAGAAACATATTTTTTCCCTTTAATTTAATATTTCTATCGAACGTAATTTTAACATCAAACAACAATAAAATGACTCGACTCAAATACAAAGAACTACAAGCTTACGAGCACTTACGGCTTCCAAGAATTGCATTGTTTTGCACGACATAATTCTTAAAATCGCGATACAGTACAAATTAGAATCGCAGTGCCATCTTTTCAAAATCAGGAAACGACATTGATAAAGTTAGTTAAAAAACATCTTAGCCAGTTACTTCCAAGTCATTCAAATGTTACAAGATGTTTACAATAAAAATCCAACCTTAAAACTACCTAACATAGAGCTGAAACAAGCAACCGTTTAACGTGTTTTCGTAAATTATGATGCTGTTATAAACATGATTTTTTATAACGTTGAGGTTTCAGTGAGTCCGCGGCATAGTTTTACAGTGTTACAAATTTAACTCTTGTATAGCGATACGTATTATAAATACTAAGTACAGTTCCGTAATTTATGGCAACGCATGTTTATTTTTATCTCATGAAATATTTCATTGAGATATAGATTATATTTAATGGCAATGGAAACAACCTATGCGTGGATAAATATAGGTTCAAGGTCCAAAAGTGGTGCTGAAAATTGCCAAGTGGGAATTCTATAATATTTGCTTGTTCCTCATTGTGGATGCGTTGTTTATTTTATTTTTTATAACGATTACAAAGCACGTAATTACTAAATAGCATTATTGTATACAACGCGGTTAGTTCAGTTAAATTATTAATAAAAATCTCCTTAAGACTTAAAATTTGGGCTTAAATATCTGAAGAATCTACTCCTAGACATTTACACGAAACCTTATCTTTCTACATAGAAATTTACATAGAAATTTTGTGATAATTTCTTCGAATAATATTTATTTTTAGTTTTCGACAGTGACCCAGAAGGGTATGTAGATACTACGGATTTTAATTTCGCGGTTTCGACA
This sequence comes from Papilio memnon, assembly GCA_003118335.3. Taxonomy (NCBI): domain Eukaryota; kingdom Metazoa; phylum Arthropoda; class Insecta; order Lepidoptera; family Papilionidae; genus Papilio; species Papilio memnon. The sequence continues at coordinate 1,062,926 of LD688983.1, read as the reverse complement.
CTTCTTTCACCTTGTCCACAATCATACGTCAACGTATTATATTACACTTTATACGTTAAAATGAACAACTAATTCCATATACTATTATATATTACCATGTTATCATATTTCAAATGTACATTACGTAGGTACTTACAACAACAGAAATTACTTTTTTATTGTATGTACAGGAGTAAGTCAATTTAATTATTCTATCAATAATGACTTCAAGTACTTTTGATCTTCAAATGGGTGCCGTCCACTCGGAAAATAAGATATTTTTATATTAAGCCTTATATTCCATTTTGCGATATTTCGAATGATAACAACTTCTAAATATTGTTGGATAAAAATACATGCGTGTCATTTTCAAAGGTTAAAATGGCAAAAGATTGAAGAAGATGATCGGGAAAGCCTTGTACAACGGAGTTTCATAGTTTTTGACCGACTTCCCAAAAGATGGAGGTACTCAACTCGTCTGTATGTTTTTTTTTAATTAACATTGTATCCATCTGGTGGTCAAATTGAATTGTTTTACGTTCTAGTTATGTCAGTGTTACCATAAGTTAAACATTGTTGACAACTTTTTTGTAGCCGTCAGACAGAATGATATTGAAGATCCCGCGGGAATAGAATGATTGTCACTTTTTATTGAAAGTGTCCTTTTATTGCTGTCTATCGTTCAATATATTTATACATAAATAAGAATTGGGAATTGTCATAGTTGTCCGCTGGTCAACTTTTATTTTTCAAAGAACATAAAATGAAAAAGTCGTAGACTTTTAAAGTGTACTAAAAATAGTTTTTATTTTACTAACAATTTCTCGTCTTTATTTGTTTTAACAACACTTTTCTAGGATACAAAAACCGCACAAGAGAAGTAATCAGTTGCAAATTTTTTCAAATAATATGTCGAATAATTTGTCCCGTGGTTATGAAACGTTTCCCTGAAGATTATTATGAGTGCTTTTACGAATAGTACAAAGTTATGCAACAAGCAATTTCATATGAAAACCTTAGAAATGCAAATTAATGTTAAGTTTAATTTCTAAGTAACGATTTCTGTAGAAAATGAGAAATAATATTTTAGATATGTTTTCCCCGGAGGGCTTTACGTGTTCTCCAAACTACAGCTTTATCAAACACTTAATTTTGATTGAGAGCTATTATAAATGTTTTCCATCTATTTCTAGACCTAAGTTGTTATAATGAAAATACTTATTTTTATGACTTTCAGACAGTATTTTTATGACGATGTAATACTCCATTAAAATATGATTTCCCATATATTAATATTATTTATTTTTAAATAAAACAGACGGCGTTACCAAGGGTTTACACCCAAGCATCATGTCATCTTTAGTTTGATTACCTAATATTTGGAATTGAACTCAGGACTTGCAGTTTTGTAGTAAAGGTCTTTATTTTCGCACACAAAGATTGTATCTGTTATCTAAGACACAAATAAAGTTGAAACTGTATTAGTCATCCCTAACTTAGGGTACGCTAAGGGACCTTCGGTGTTGAAGTATAGAGAGCTGGTAATTCTGTTACTTTTATATCGAAGCGTATAAGATAAAAAAATAAATCATTGGGCTTACATTAACAATGTTCTGTTATGATTCACAGTTCGATTTAGATAATATTGTACCTCAGTGTTTCAAACAATATAACGAAATCTATTTAAAATTGTAATGTACATTTTTGAGATTTTGGCTCAGCTATTTTTAATATTTCTGCGTCATCGGTAATCTGCAATACTATAAATTATTGTGCGTAGGTATAAACTATAACTTATTTCTTTTGAAATTATTACAATAAAAAAAGTATCAAAATCCATAAAAAATAGTTGTTACATGAAAAGTACCTTGATAATTAATACAGATTGTAAGAATATAATAGGAATAGTGTAAGCAATAACATTGTTAAAGGTATCGTATCACTTGGCCGGAAGTTGGCTTCACTGATTAATTGGTACTTCGATGTCGATATTACTAAATAACAAAATAATAAGCGTCTTATTTTTTTTGTTTACGACTCAGATCCAATTAGTTAGTTCAACTTGGCGTGAAAGCAACATCCGTATTATTTGCTCCCCTTGTTTTATCGCAAGAAATCTTCTGGTCTTTGTTTATACAGTAGACTGTAGATGTAGTGTAGACAGTAGAATGGAGATCTAGAGATCTACAGAAAAAAAGTGACCTAGGGCTAGGGCTAAAGGGCAGTAACTTTTACATATGGTACCTATAAAAATAATGTCCCTTACCCGCCTTGTAGGCGAAGTCCGCGAACTTCTGAACGCAGGCCTGGTGGAGCCGTAGCAATCCATCTCTCTCCTTTGACGCCGACAGTTTTGCGCCCGTCTTGCCGGATTAGTATTGAGCAAATGTGAAACTGTGAAAAGAAATTAACGTTTTATTTTCACTTATCAAGCTATCAGAAATGGATACTATCGTCACAAAAAGTCTGGCCTAGTAAAGAGACGCTGTTATCATGTTAAATTCTTTCAGAAAATATGGAAAATAAACGAAGTTATAGAAATTGATATAATAAAATCGCCTACAAGGTCAGATGGACATGTTATGCGACGAGACGATGGGGACAGAAAGTGTTAAGAATGAATGTGGAAAGCTACAAAGTAAGAGGAAGGCCGAAGAAAGTATGGATGGATTGTGTGAAAGAGGATATGCTTAATAAGAGAGTAGATTCAGGTATGACGGCTGATAGAAATGTTTGGAAGAGTAGCACATACTGTGCCGACCTTCCGTAAGGGATAAGAGCAAGCTGATGATGATGACAGGGTCAGATAAGATCAGTCCCGCGGAACGTTAGTTATAACTGTATCGATTTTATGTATTAAAATATTAAATGCAGAGAAGAAGGAATTACCGTAACTGTGGACTGTGTATGCAACAGCGCAATGAAAGTCTATAATGACATTGAAGGGCTTGAATATTTTGTATTTAGCAAACATTTTAACATCTCGTTGCTTATTGATTATACGAATAATATGTCGGCTTCCTGTGTTTATTCGCGTATCGCTTGGCTCATCCTGCCTTAATGATACAAACATATAAATAATTTGAAATTCGCTGTATCTAATCATCGTTTCCGTGGTAGCATGCGTTAGTTATCAATGTAGACGGTGATTTGAATGCCAATGAATATTGGAATTTGAGTAGACATTGTTTTAAAGGGAAAATAACAGTAAATACGGCCACTTAGTTCTAAGAGCGGGCGCACACTTTTAACGTAACTATCGCACGACAGTTGTGCGATTGTCGATTGTTTCGCAATTCAACTGTTTTGTTGCACAACTATTATAAAAATCGAGTAGTGTGCGCACCTCCATATAAGCTCATAGGAATCAAAGCGCGACTAAACAGTTGTGTATGGATTCAAATGCGCACGCTCTTAATCGTATTGTTAGGTTTAATTAACCTTTTTATAGGTACTCGCACTGAAATATTTTAAACAATACTTTAACTGCTACGCTTTTAATGATTTTTTTTCAGGTCTGATTCGGGGTTTAGTTTTACTGTCATTAGAGTTTTAGATCACACCTTATTTGCTAAAAAAATAACGTTTTTTTAACCATTAACGGTTCTCTTTTCTAATACGAAAGCTTTCGTATCAATATGCACGTAGAGGAGATTACACGCTCCATACATTACGAATTTTAATGTAGTCACCGTAGAGGGAGGGGGAGCGCCGGGTGGTAAAAAAGGGCATATTCTTTGTGACTTACTCTATACTGGATAGATTTTCAGTTCAGATAAATAAACAATATTGTATAATATAATATAATAAAATATTAATCTTTTGTTCTTGCGAAACTCTTAAGATATTATCCAGTGACGGCTAATCCTTTAAAAAATAAAACGGGATTACAGGATTATAATAAAATAACAAGTCTGTTAGGGAGTTAAGTAGAAATTTTATACTGGCTCATCTTAAATAATTTAGATGTTTTTTTTTTTTTTTTTTTATTCAATAAGGTAGCAAACGAGCAAGCGGCCACCTAAATACGCCGAAATGGCGTAGCGACCGCTGCCCATAGACATCCGCAATTGCAGATGCGTTGCCTACCCTTAATCGACGGAGGAGACGCACATTAAGAGGATATTTCCCCTTCCTATGCGTCTCCTCCACCGCCAAATCCACTTTCCCATCCTATCCTTTGCTTATAAGAAAAGGGTGGAACGGGAAAGGGACTAAAGTTGGGCCTCCGGCACCACACTCATCAGACGAAACGCGGAATTGCTTCCACTTCACGCCTGTCTTCTGTGTGGTCGTGGTATTGCACCGGGCGAGCCGACCCATTCGTGCTAAGATGTTAAAGCGGGCTCTACCACTGTTAAAATGTTACCATGCTAAGGAGGTTTTGGACTGATTTTATTGAAATTTGGCATTTTTTAAATTTGAAATATAGATTATCTTTAATATTAAAAAGAATCATTGGATGTTTCCCGTTGGGCCGATCGGATTACCGATAAATTACCTAACGGGAAATAAATACCCTTATCCTTTGAAAAAAATATCCTGTCCTTTTGTATGGTAATAAAAGATATGAGATTCTAATTAATTTGTAGATATCGTTTTAGACGTATAGTGTTTTAAAAAACTCATCTTCTAAAAGGTAATGCCATAATAAACTAATCTAATATTGCAAGAAAATGTTAATGTAATAAAAGCGAACCACTTGCTTGGGAAAAAATTCATTATCGGAGTGTATTTTGTGTAAATTTTATACAGTTGTTATTTTCGAAACATTTGAAAGGTTTTCATTAGTAGTATTTTGCAGTATTTTACATAATAATAAAGATTGTTTGTAGCAATCATTGCCGTAGCCAATGCGCTATTCGTACTTGAATACTATTGCGACTGTTCTAACTATATTTCATATTATGATATTAAATTAATTTTAACTACTTAGAAACGTCTGTCTGTAGATCTGTCGGTGTTCCTTATTGAGGGTGAAAGTATCTTTTGCAGGATTCGCGGTTACATTAAGTTGTTTATTGTTTATATGTGATTTTAATGTAACATCTTACGAATTAAATGTAGAATTTTTACTCTGTGAAGTATTAGATTTGTTATTAATCTGTCTTATTTTATTATTATTAATTCCAGATGTAAAAGTAAAACACCGAGTTACACTAAAATAATATCCGGTGAGTAGAGATTTGGTAAAAGCTTATAAGCATTCGTGGATTTATGTACAATCTTGCCGGTATAAAATATACATTGACTGCGTTAAAATATACATACAAGAAATTATAGTGTCGGAAGTGGGCTTCCTACGCAACTACGCATTTTTAATACTACTACACGACGATGTAGTACGACTACATAGTTTTGATAGTTAATACAACGATATACTACGACTACATTATGATATAATACCTTAATTGCAGCCCTTACAGTATTAATCCGTAACTGGGTACGTTTCTGTTCTGTTAACATTTTATCGTTCCATGTGATAAGGGTCTTATTCTCAAGTAAGTACTGTCTTCTTTGTTTATAGTTCACATCTGACATAAGTCAGGACAACAGATCTTTATCTATTAGTTTAGTAGTCTAAGTATTATTAGTTAATAAAAAAATCAGTTATACTTAAAAAGAAGAAAAGTTGAAAAAAAATCCTAAAGAATTGGCATCGAATATAATATCAGCGTCGACGTAAATATTTTAGCTCGCTTCGCACTTCATAAAATACCGTTTAAATTATTTCGTAACCAAAGTAAAATCTACACAGTACACAATAAATTAGAATTGTATTTATTTAAATTGGCCTCATAAAATTCCTTTAACATTAGTCAGTTATTTTCTTTTTTTAGATTATTTTACCGCAGCTGGTGCGCGATTGTGATTTGTTTTTAATATAGATATGTAATCTATAGATGCCTAATCCGGAGCACAAAGATGGGGCAAAAAAGGCCTCCGTTGGGATAAATTCCTTCAATGTTGTCATTTACAAAATAAAATGACATTTCTAAATTCAACTCTCGATTAAACCTCACTTGTATGAAATACGCCGTCAATATATCTATCATTTTTAAGTTCTTTGGCTACTTAGATTCGCGTTATTAATGCGTAATTACTTTATCAAGAATCTATTAGTAATATAAAATCAATAGTATAAGTAAGAGACTTTTCTCGAGGCTATTCGTCTAGTTTGAAGGAGGCGGAGAAATAAATAAAATATGTTTTCAAAGAGATAAAAAATCAAGCACTATACGTAAATGTATCATTGTCGATGAATATTGTTGTTGGATAGCAAATTAATACGATTGAATAGAGGTTGATAATCCATAAAATAGAATGAAGTGAAAATGGGAGGTTCCCATTTGTCATACCTCAGTTCATTTTCATTTCAACACCTCGTCAATTATTAGGATTGACCATTCGATTTTCAGTAAAATGTTTCTGTAATTTTTTTATACAGCATATTTGTTTCCTGACCATTAAGGCCTGAAAAATTATCTCATTTTAGTAATTTGTACATACTTTTACCCTAGGATACAGATCCTAATATAATTCTGTTTTACATAGTACTTGTTTGCTAGTCATAAAAAATTCGGGAGTGTTAATTAGTGTAGGTTTTATGTTGCTGGGAGTGGCACTTAGGCAATGAGCCGGCGTTGTCAATGAACCAATTTGCTTAAACAACAAATCCATCAACTTTTTATCGAATAGAACAAGTTTTATTTCAGTTCATTTGTTGTTATTTTCATTTTATATTACCATTGAATTACAATGATTTATGATACGTTGTATTATGTATATTAATGCTTATATAAATAATTTTTATTATCTCGTGATAGCCGTAATAATTTGAATTATACTTTGTAGGGATCCATCAATACGCAAATCATATTGTTTGGACATACACTGTTTTCAATAATACGTGGGTATTATTGAAAACGATTTAATGGACATAGAGGAAAATTCTCAACCTAATAAAATGTTCGTGGAAAAATCAAATCGCTCGAATAATAAAAGAAAACATTATAAGTACCTACTTAAAAGCATTATTGAAAAGGGATTTTCGCAATCTTTTTTCTACTTTATAGGAGAAGGTACCGTCAATTATATTAAACGGGTTTCGCTTTTATCAGCTGCACAACAACGATTGCGATCCCTCACAATCTGTTGGAAAAAGCAGAGTTGTGTATATGCACAATACCTTACAATCATATAATAGCATATAATCATAGTTGTATAATTACAACGGTTTCGGCAGTGTAAACCCACGGTTACATAATGAAAATAATTCATACGTGAAATATACTCAGCAGGTATTAATGAGTTGAACACGTGTTACAGAGTGGGACATACTTTTATATCCATAATAAGCTTCTTTATGTCACAGTTGTTAGGCTGTCTAGAGGAAGGGTGGAGGGGCCTACCATTATTATGGTTATATTCAAAGTAGTTTTTTATATGTATTTTGCATTTTCGATTTTCGGGTATGTTGACTCTCCTGCCTCACTCCGACGACTTTCATGGTATTTGATCATGCTAGCTAAAAAAGTTAAATAGTTCGGAAACGCATTTCATGAAGTTATAGACGCAAAAACACTAACGAATGGTTAAATGTACTTTTTATCAATTACAAACCAGCGTTTGACCACGATCTCACCTAGACTAAAATGAAGATGTGGTCGTAGTATGGTACGATAGTTCAGTAAGTACCGATTCACACTGCTCTTGAAGACACCCACGTTATAACTGGACGGGAACACTGACGCCGGCAACTTATTCCATTCCTTTGCTGTACGCACCAGAAACGATGTCTCAAATCGCGGCACTTCAACTATGAAAGGATGGAGACCAGCTGTACGTCTAGACGTCCGATGGTAATTCCTGCGCACATTCACCAAAATGCAACCCGTAAAACACTGACAGGCTAGCCACTCTGCATCTGTGTTCCAGACTTGCTAAATTCTTGGTCACCAACTAGCTTTCTGGCCCGTCTTTCCAACGAATCCAATGTCACGAGTTAACGTTTGGCTGCAACTGCCCCGATGTGACAACAGTACTTAGGAATTCGGCAATTTATTATAATACAGTGGTATCGAATAACGTGTCATCAGTGTTTAATTGCACCACGTTTATTTGTAATATTGATTTTGTTTAATGCGGGAATAATGTACGTAATGTGGTAATGTTTTATATTAGCGCGGTATCAAGAGAACCTGAAACTACGTGTATGCGTAGATGTATAAATGATGAAAAAGCAGTATCAGCACCGTGTCATGTAGAGGGCCATGGTCTCTGCCTACCTGTGCGGTACTGGCGTGAATTATGTTGCTTATTAACTGACCAATTAATTAGTTACGTTATTTAATTAATTTCATGATTTTTGTGCCTCATTACTTTAATAGGGGGAGTATTTTTTACGGCATCTGACGTTAAAGTCTGTCGTTTTAAAGATCGTCGTCAAGAGTGAATTATGGCGTAGTCGTATAGTTTAAGAGCTGTCACAGCAACTTCTAGACTATATTTACGTCTTATAATATCTCAAAGGGGGATCTCGTCCCTTGTGGGATGATACGTTAAAAGTTTCTTATCGACGTGTGTCTTTAAATAGAAACACAAACATTAAAACGTAAATGAGAGTAGGGAGGGACTACAAGGGGTATAGCACGAATATTTGCAAAAAAGTATTCTAAACGTTCTCGTATGAGATTTGTTGGTGTACTACTCTTCCAAACATGTATTTTAGCCGTCATATCTGAATTCGCTACCTTCTAGCGCATATCCTCTATCACATATCCACACTTTAATGAGTTTAAATTTTTCGATAACATTTCTCTGCATACGTCCATACCATGGTAACCTTTTGCTTCTCAAATTATCCGTCACTACTATAGCATTGAAAACAACTCTAAAACGATAGCTTGATCAAAAGAGCTTGAGGATATCTCTTAACTTAATGGAAACACAATAACAAAAATTGCGTAAAACGGTCACGTGAAGAGTGACGTCAACATACAGTTGCAAGCACTCACTAAATGTGAGTGCATGTTTAAAAGTTAACCATGAGTTTCCACCGGCGAAACATCCTTACGAAAATACTTTCTTATCCCAGCTATCAAGGAGAATGCAAGAGATGACATATTGACGAAGGTTTCCGCAATGTAAACTATGAATTTATGGTCTCCTTGTATATACTCAGTGTACATAGTCAAGACAGTCATCTTACTGTCTTGGCTACTCGTCTCAATGATGTGTTTTCTGCGAATTCTGGTACCAAATACTTAACAGACTTCTAAAAAGAGGAGGGTCTAAATAATCTGTCTGCATTTTTAAACAAACTGATGTCCAAAGACAATAACACCAGATGTTCAGGGAGTCTCGTCAAAACTAGACAAGTTGACACGCACTCGTACCATTCAGTTTTTTTTAAAGATTTCTACGTCGTAATTGTAAAAGAAGTAAAAACGTTCCAGATTGTTTTAAACTTTTGCTGTACACTTGATAAATATTAAAATCGTTTCTCAGACTTACTCAGTACATGGTAAGGCTTAACTATTAGAAGGCAAAAATATATTTGAAGCATAGGTTAAAGACGAAAAAATGGTATAACCTAATATAAATTGATAAGGTATTAAGTAAACCGCGTAATTGTTCTATTATCAAATTTCATCCCTAAATTGCTGATATTTAAAATAAATCTGAGACGAGAATCATAAAATTGAGAATCATCTTTGAAACAGATGCCGGACAATTAACTAACCTTAAATTATGAAGTAATTTTTGAAAATAGATCCTTTAAATTACTTCGCAATTTTTTTATTTTAACAGCAGTCATATCGTTCTTCAATTAATGCTTTGAAATATTATAACAAAAAGGTAAAACAGACATTAAAATAAATTCGAATTATAATAAAATTACTAATCCTAAATAATTTAGGAAAATAAAACTTTGTTTTTACAGTGAATTTAAAAAAAAAACTATTTATTATAACATGTCTACATATAATATTTTTACTTACCAGATTTCACGGTTGCGACCACAGAAAAACGCACAAAAACACTTTAAAACAATTCACTCATGTAAATTTTAATTTATTTGTACAGATACCTCAAAGCGAATCAAATTAGAACAAACTTTGTAAATGGACCGAAATCGTAAAATACGCAAGCAAGGTACCGACACCGACGTCCGTCGTACTCTGCCGTGCGAACTTAAGTGAAGCCAAAGATACGCGCTATCAATCAAAAGCTCTCGACACTTTCAACGAATAATTTTAATGTGGTATTTCTCGTGTAAATTTTTTGCTGATTGTGAAGATAAAGACTGGGATGACCAAACTATATGATCTAAGGCACATACTCATACCTATGTTTATCTAAATTTACATTTGTTTTAATTATCTCTTTGAATGAAACTAACAATATTCTCCAGCTTTTTTGTCTATACTAGTAATCTTTTTCATACTTCAAACCGCGATTTTCGAACGCCAAAACACGTATTCTCCGCCGGCATGAGCACGGCCAAACACTATTTTCTCGAAGCGTTCCAAGACACTTTTGAAACCCTTGTAACTTCGTCGTGGACAGAAGGTTAAAATTTTGAATATCTTTATATCTAATGATGATATCTACCGGAATCCATTATATTGTCATAATATCTTTTAATTCCATGAAAAATATAAAAAATGCCGAGTCGCGCTTCCACTACAAAAATGTGTTACATGTCATATAAAACGTAATCATTTTAGTTAGTGTCTATTTTGTAGCCTTGGCAATTACACGGCGTCAATAATCCCCAAATTTACATACGTCATTCTCGAGAGCTTTGCTAAAGTTTAGATAAAAATGGGATAAATAGCATGTGGTTTTCTTTTGAAATTATTGTACCGTGTAATTGCTGTTTCAGCAGCAGAAAGACGCGCTTAACTCTTTGCTTAACAGTAAGAGAATTTAAAATCTAAATGTAACTTCACTGTTATTTTTTAAATTATCGCTTTCTTATTTTTCCCTTAAAATCGTATGAACGCCTTCGTTGCCTAGCAACGACGCTAATCTCCATTGTCCGACGGCATAACTCCCACGGCGTTCTATTATTAGTTGGGAACTTGCGATGGAAAACTTACATTGTCGTAGCATTTTAACTATAAATCAATAAGCATTCTTGCCAAATCAGATGTACAGGCAAATATAATATTACATATTCTCTTTAGCCATCGACTTGCCATTATCTCTTACGGAGGGTCGGCACAATATGTGCTGCTCTTCCATACATTTCTATCAGCCGTCATATCTGAATCCACTCCCTTCTTAAACATATCCTCTTTCACACAATTCATCCATACTTTCTTCGGTCTTCCTCTTCCTTTGTAGCCATCCAGATTTATTCTTAACACTTTCTGGTTTATCTTCCCCATCGTCTCGTCGCAGAAAGAACTCATGGTGAAGTAAAAATGTTGAACAATAAAAACGTTAACTATATTTCCAGATTTTAGAAAGTCAAGGTTCATTTAAAACATTAATCTCACGCATGGCTAGAAGCTATGTGTAATATTGTTATAGGATTTTTTATCGAAACACATGTATGCGAGTCCACTCTAAACAAATGTCGCTTCTGTTTGTTAGTAGTACTATAATTTAATAATTTCAGATCTTGTGTTAAGTAAATGTTTTTTTTTATAATAATATGTAATGGTTTCAGAATGTGATAACGGGTGCTTTGGTATTGCAATATGTGCAAGCCGTAAGTCTTTCAAATAGAAACGACCAGGGAATTATCAAGTCCAATGCGTACGGCAACTTGGAAGACGGTATAAAATTTTTAATAAGATCCAAACACGATGGTCGTAGATGTGATTCAGATGAAAAAATGAAAAAAAAATACCTTTTAGAGAGTTTAAGGATGCACATACCGAAGAAGAAAATTAAATTATTGCTGCGTGATCAAAATTCGGAGACGACTGAAGCTGTAGTGACACCGCGTAACAAAAATTTCCTAGCAGAGTTAGTGGAAGCCGAGCTTAAGTATGCTTTGGAAAAGAAATCTTCAGCTTTGTACGACAGGCCTGTGGTCGAGCAAATGGGTAGGAATGACTTCCTTGTCATTAATCCTGGTGACGTTGACCCATTCGTTACGGTCATACCAAACGATATTTACTATAATCACGAGAAGACTTGCGTCAATTGGTTAGAAGACTGCAGCTATCAGGGGATGCGGGCGAGACTTTGGCAGAAGCTCAAGTCACATGACATTTAAAATAAATACAGTCAAAGGATATCTGAGTCAATAACAGAGGCGCTGCTATCGTGGTTAACTCTGTCGACAGCTATGGTACGAGTAAGATCTTGTGAAACTTTTTTGGCGTTGACTGTGAGTGATGAGATGAATTGAGTGAGATGTCATAATTTAGTTTAACTGCCCACAGAGTCAGATATCCTTGTCGGTCTATAAACGACAGTTTTTTTTTATTTCTTCAGTATAGATTTTACCTGTGATTTTACACTTGATGAGGATATGCTTTAGTAAAAATAATGATGCAAAATTGTTGGATTGTGAGAAAAACACAAGTTTAATTTATAAACAGTTTTATTGGTTTATTATTAGTCGTTCACTTAGTAGCGATACACAATAGAATTCCTTATTACGTAGGTTCGATACAATATCAAGTTTCATCGTAAACGTACATAACATCAGTACTTTAAACTAACTACGATAAAATAGTATGCGTCAGCGCAGCTCTCAGCTTACAGTAACCGACACATTTAATGCATTCAAGGACTAAGCATAATTTGGTAAGCGAAATTGCATCACCGTCTCAACCAAATACAAGCAGTTATAAAGTAAATGCCACCGCACTATTTAAACAAAATAAACAATTATGACATCATTCTAAAATATATCTAAATACTTAAGTAGCACATCGTGTGCCTTAGAAATTGAAAATAATATGAACTGTGTAATTACATAACTAAATCATAAAAAAAGCAACGGCAGCAAATAAATGGCAGTGACTGAAACAAAGGGTTATTACAAAAACTAGTCTGCTTTTGGCACATGGTAATTAAAATAAGGACTTCTTGATTAAAAAAAGAAATTTTCTTATTTTTAGAGAGAACTTTTAGAAAGCACACACTCTCAAATAAAGTGTATATACACTTTTTATTAATATATACTTCTTATAAAAAGGTAAAAAAACAAAGCTTAGTAGGCGAGCGGATGTTAATTTTGCAAGACATATGCAAGATAAAAAAAATAGTAACGTAGTTACCCTAAGCCTAATAATAATAATGATTCAATCTTATGGCACCAGAACAACTCCTTACAGCACCGTCGCAGTATACGGAAATATTGAATAATATGATATAATACATAATAATTAAAATTCAATAATATTTTTATTATCTAAATACTAAGCTAACAGTATTGTCCAAAACGGCGAAGTCCACTTAATACTAGATAAAACGGTACACATTATCAATAAAATCTCTACTAAAATTAACAAATACCAATGTGTAAAGATCACCAGAACTAATCCAATAATTAAGTAAAATGATTAAGTAAAGAGCTAGTTACGCATTATGAAGGTAAATATATATATGTTGAACAATTGGCATAAGATAGTCGCTGCCAGCGCAGTGGTCAGCAATAGTAGAGAACTTACAGACGTTATATAATATTAAATTGACTTATTATTTATAAACATTAAATCGGTCGATCTCCTTAAAGCGATCCGTCACCTGCAAGAATTACATGTATTAGACATCGGAATTATTAAATATCACTAGGGAATAAATGTTACCCCTTTCAACTGAAAATTGTACATGTAAACCCACGAAGTAAAATAATAACAACAATATAGTACATATAATGAATATGAAAGATACGATACCTTGAATATCCATATTAGTAATCAGCATATATGTCCGATTAGTAAGGAATGGCTAGATTAAAGAATATTACAAAGGACGGAGCAGAAATAAGACAGATATTGCAAATCAGAGCCGATTGGGATCTGGCCAATGACGTGAAGTCAGGTGAAGTATTGAAAACATCAATTTCATCGAAGAACGGATACCCGTCGCCGAACATGTAACTGTTATCCAAGGCAGCGTGCAAACGACAGAATTGTTAGTAATACAGCGAGAAAAAACGATGCCGTAAATGGTTAGTAGAAATCAGTTGTATTGTTTTTTTAAGCTTTTACAATGTTGTTTAATCTTGTGTAATATTCTGTTAAATGTTTAATTCACAGCAATAATCAAATCTCTTTAGTGGCGGTTTTATTATCCGCGGCACATTCTGTTGCCAACGGGTGAATGGTGCACAGAAGCCGCGTGCTTGTTAGAGAGTATGTTGTGTGAGTAAGCGAGATAGTAAACATTGTTGGGATATGTGATATCATCATCATCATCATCATCACCAGCTCACTATACGTCCCCACCGAGGGGCTCGGAGCCTACCCTACAGTTAAGGTGACTAGGCCATAGTCAACCACGCTGGCCAAGTGCGATATGTGATATGATTTTGTTAAAATACGCGGTGATTAAAGTGTGTTGATTAGTGTAGTGATATATTTATCACGATGTATACAATGCAATTGTTACTAACTCCCTGCATCGCTGGGTGTTTCTGCCGGCGACCGCGGTGCGGCCGAGTAGAATGGGGCGTGGCATGCCCATCAGCTCGACTTGCTCGATGCAGCCCTCCAGCCCCGGGTACCGGTTGTAGTTGAGACGGTCAGGAATACCACCTGACAAACGTTATCATTGGCTACATTAATACATAAGAATTTATAATAAACAAAGATATTTAACCTTTCAACTCAACTTGGTCAGCTCGTCAATAAGAAATTTAATGGAGTAGATCAATAATGCTAAATCTATTTAAATGCGGCAGTAAGTTGCAAATACAAGTGCCATTACAGACGAAATAATTCAGTTTCTTTCTGTTCAAAAGCAAAATTCAACTTATAATCATTCAATAAATGAATAAACCATAGATATCTTAATCTCACCTATATAGACATTAGAGTCGGCATTCATAACGTTGGCGAATCCGTTGGATAGAGCTTTCTTGGTATTGTTGTCCACAGTCAGGGAAGCTTCGTTGTTCGCCAACAGTTTGGCGATAATCTGAAATTATTTATTAATTAAAATAAATAGACGCAATTATTTCAAATTACCAGTGTAAGGAATAAAATACTTGAATAGCAAAATCACTTGTTACTTTGGTAAAGCAAATGTTTTTCAAATGCCTTATAATTAAATATGTGAAACGTTAATTTATATAAAAACAGAATTTGTTCATGTTAATTACCACGTGCCGCTCGCCGTCGGTGACTTGTACATTTTCAATGCGTACTTCATTCGGTCCACTGCCTAAGTCCCACTCCATTATCACAATTCCTGTTTCAACTGCAAAGGAAAATACTTATTAACAAGATGATTACAAAACGTAACTATAAATGACTGCACGATACAAAACTGCTTACCGCTACTAATTCGTAATTTGTTTCCTTTTGATAGGATAATGATTACATAGGTAACACAATCCCTTTTCTATATCTATACTAATATTATAAAGAGGAAAGATTTGTATTTTTGGATCTTTGTATATATTGAAATAACTCAAAAACTACTACGCCGAATTTAAAAATTCTTTCACCATTAAAGAGCTACGTGACCAATGAGTAACATAGGCTATATGTTCTACTATATTTTAATTACACGTGAACGAAGTTGTGAGCAACAGATAGTTTAAAAAACGATGTGGTTGATTAGAAATATAAGCACGATCAATTTTTTTTAATGATATAGATAAAGTGTCACGCCAAAATTTTCCTATACATAGATTAAACACCTTACGTATTACACTTCCATACATTTGGTATCCATCTATTTTTTAGCTAACTAATACTAAAATTACTTTAAATAAGACTCACTTCTGATGAGGATATAATCTCCCGAGTTGGGTGGCGCTTGAGCCTCGTGGTGGTAGAGCAGGACGCCATCGGAGTTTGTGATGATGGCGAGCGCCATGATAGCTGGATTCTCGCTGAGATTCTCGTAACTCAACATGTTGCCCGGCAGCTCCACGTATCCATTGCCGTTGAAACCAACGCTGTGCAGCAGCTCCAGTGCTGTACACAAACATTGCTCGATCAACATTTAAAAAAGTATTAACAAAATTATGGGCGTCGACAACTATTGGTCTAATATTATATATCTAATATTATATACTTACGCATCTGACAATTGGCGCCTGCGAAGCCTAGAAGGCAATCGCAAGTGTAGTTCATTTTGCTGGATCGATCAAGTTTGCAGGTGCCACCGTTCCTGCAGGGGCGGGCGGCGCAAGGGTCGGTGTACGTCGCGCGGTACGAGGACCGGTTCTCGCAGTACGTGCCGGAGAAACCCGAAGGGCAAGTGCAAGCTGTAGCGTCTAGGGAAGTGCACCTGCCGCCGTTACGGCACAAGCTGCACACGCTGTACACCTATAGCACACAAATCAACAAATCAAAATTGAAAAGAAAGTAAGAAATGTAATTATCTCTAACTGGCTTATGGCCGTGACGCCGTCCGCGTGATTTAAAAAAAATACTTAGTAAGCAGCCTGTGTGTTCTACAATACTATGATCTACATCTGTGACAAATGTCATCTAGATCCGTAGAACCATTCTTGAGATACGGAGTAACAAACATTCATCCATCCATCCATTTACAACATTAGCAAGATAACATATTGAATTGAAATGTCATTTTATAGCTTTAGAATTTTATACAAAATCTCAAGTGTTAATAATAAATTAACTTTTATAAAATACTCACTTCAGGAATGTCTCCGCGGACATCGTTGGGGCATTCTTGAATATTAGCCGACTGGATAGATGCGTTCACGATGTCCAGTTGATCTCTCTGGTTCAAGCGAACCTATCGAACAAACAATGATAATCGCACTGTAATAGCAACTAACTCACGGAAAATAAACTAGATTGTTTTATTTTTCCCTCCTCTAGCCACTTAAGTATGTATAAACTAAGGAAACATTCTGCAGCATATTAGCTTGTCGTAAATGTCTATAAGCAGCGGTCTTAACATCAAGTTAATTATAGTTCTGTAGTCGCTTATAATAAAACACAAACCTCTTTAATGCAGCCGCTGAATCCTCCAATGACGCCAGTGCTGTTGTCCACGGTTATGGTCTCGTCCACACCGCCGACGTACATCGGTGAGTCGAGGATCACTTCCTGATAGACAAATAAGTACACCAATTATTGATACCGCAACTATTTTTGTGGTTTGTAATACGTGATTCCACTTCTCCCGGGCCACTTCTTTTCATTCTGTCTTATTCTACAATTATTTACAACTTCACTTTGCAACTAAATCAATACAAATATGAACTTAATTAGTATTAGTGTTAGGTTCAGTTAAATACGTACCGTTTTGTTAGAGGCGAGTTTCTGTTCGTACGTATCCATCTTGTTGATCTTCATAGAGACGTCTGTACCGACGCGCGCGATGTGCACGTCCGTCCATTCGTTCACATCCAGTGTCTTGTTACTAGTCAGTACTACCGGTCTACCTATAGATATCATGCAATACCTCTGTTACCATTT
This sequence comes from Papilio memnon, assembly GCA_003118335.3. Lineage (NCBI taxonomy): Eukaryota > Metazoa > Arthropoda > Insecta > Lepidoptera > Papilionidae > Papilio > Papilio memnon. The sequence continues at coordinate 1,045,347 of LD688983.1, read as the reverse complement.
GTCTGACGTACAAAAATAGTTACAGACGAATTGAAAACCACTTCCTTTTACAAGTCAGTTAAAAAGTACCGCAAAAAAGCGACCAATATATATGTAACTCTTTTGATTGTTTAAGATATTCATGATTATACAAAAGAGAATAGAAATAGTCAATTTTAAAAATCGATCATCAATGGAAAGCTTTCTAATCAAGATATATCATTAATTTTTATTTTGTATCTATTTACCATCTCCAAGGTCGAATCGGTACTCTAGTTTTCCGTTGTGAACGGAGAGTGCGGTGTATCCGCCGCCGCGCGCCTTGCAGTACATGATGATGCCGTCGATGACCGGCGGCGTCGCTTTGATCTTCATCGACATACGGAAGTAGCGACGCGATGGCGTCGGCAGCCTGATCGCTAGGAACGCACTGCCCGTGAAAGCTGGGTACTCGATGTTTTGCTTTTGTTCGCAGCTAAAAATTAATTCCATCATTAGATGTTGAATAATACACAAATAAAAGGAGCTTCATGTAAACCCAGTATTTTTTTTGTAGAATAAGAGTAACTACAAGATTTTCTTTTGGAGACAGTGACAGTATACACAGTGTAGATAGTGTATATAGATCGAGGTACTTACTTTTTGCCAGTGAAAGTGACGGGGCAGGCGCACTTGTAGCCATCTGCGGTATCTGAACAACGACCGGGGCCGCAGATGCCGGGCCGGCAAGCCTCACCCGCGCGGTCGCAACGCTCGCCAGCGTACCCCGCGGGGCAGAGGCACACGTAGCCGCGCTCGTTGCGCGCCTCCTGCAAACGAAACAAACGTCAAATGATAATTCCATTTTAATTAGTAGCATCGATCGGTATTACAACTTGATCTCACTTCCAGACCAACGGATGAAATTTAATCATAGTTCACATTCACACACAGAACGACGCATATGGTAGTTGGCAAACCTGTAGCAAGAGGGATCAACGCTATTACTTAAGGAAGTGAGTCTAGGAGCTAAGGAGCTATTAGATAAGGTATCGATAATATATAACGCTAACCTGACACACTCCGCCGTGGAGACAAACATTAGGCACGCAAGAGTCGCATTCCTGCAGGTTGTTTTGGCTCGTAGTGTCAGCCATCATGTTGATCTCCTCGCGACCGAGGATCAGCATGCTCACGCACCCAATAAAGCTGCGTATATAACATAATAATGTAGGTACTCTTTAAGTATTTACAGGCGTTTTAGGTGCAAAAAAAACAAATAGGGCCAAGAGTATTAAAATTTTCCAAAAAGAAAAAACTAAAGATGTCTACCCTGATGCACCGACGAGATCTGCCGGCAGTTGATTCGGGTCTGGGACACCGCCGATGTAAAGCGGTTGTTTCAAGTCTAACACGTCCCACTGCTGGGATGACTCCGATGTGAAAGGACCCTTGTTATCGACGTCCATAGTCACTGCATCGAAAATTAAATGATGAAGTAATAAAAGAAAGTATAGCTCACTATATCGATTTTATTATTTAAAAGTAATGTTACCTTTAGAGTTGGTCCTACTGATTCTGATGGTATGCCAGGTGTTGAGTAGAAGAGGTCTGTCACCGGATACGGATATTGGGCCATTGCTAGTGTCGAACACGAAAGTGGGCACGCCATCTATCAGCTGTAGTGCCAAGTAGTCTCCGCTGCGATCCAAATTCTGACCATTGTACAGAATAAGACCGTTGTTATCTGCAAAATAAAAAACACTTTTTACACCGAGTCATTTCAATTAATAATTGTAAATTAATAATAATAATTTCCATATGTCAAATGTCTCATATTCGAGTCAATCCCTCATGACTTTTTAGGATGTTGGTCAGAATCAGTGTTGCCTCTAGAGAGGACGATCTGCTTCCACAGAATTCTGTCCAGCGCGTATTTCGAAGTTGAATTGATGAACCAAAGTTATCATATGTGTTATGTATTTGATCCCTAACCGATCCTTTGATTTACAGTATCTCCCCACTGTTCTGGGTTACGGAATAGTGTATTTGACTCTAATGTGTGTTTTTTTGCTTGAAACCTACCGCTAGGTTTGAATGAGATCTCGATGTCGAATTGCATGTAAGCGTCCTTTATCATGGGCAGAGCGAGCCAGCTGTCGCCGTTGAAGCGTGGCACAATGCCCGTCACCCGCAAGATGGCGCGCGTCTCGACCGCCGCACGATTGTTGCTGACGCGGCAGATGTACGTGCCAGCATCGGTCTCACTTACGCTGTCCAGGTTCAGCACGGGCTGCACAACACAATATTATATAATAAATAACACAAAAAATGCATTTGTGATTGAAGTACAACTGAGTAAATCCTCTGATATTATGGTTATTCATTATAAAGTACTGTAATATTGAGTTGGATCAAGCAGACCCAATACTAAGCATACTTCTACAATGATCTAAGCTCATATTCGAAGTAGTCTCCATGTATGTTTTACTTTTTCGATCTACTAGAGAAGAGTGGGGTTACCCTTTTACGCTCCTGGCAACGCCCATAGATCTGGCCTCATCAGTCACTATCTAACATGACGGAAGTAAACTATTAAAAAGGTATACTTACTTCGTTAGTTCTAACGTTGGTTGGCAAATTAGAATACTCTTTCGTCCACTCGATATTAACAGGTTGTTCCAGGTTGTGACTGCAGGGCAGGTTGACGGAGTCCCAAAGTCGAGCCGTATATGCTTGCGGCTGCGACTCGGCCGGTATCAATTGATTGTTAGAAACTAAAATGTTAAAACATGTTCTTGCATATCAAACCAACTAACAAGTCTACATTTATGATATCGAAAATTACCTGGTACTACACCGAGGTTGAAATCATCGTAGGACATGGCTCCGTAGGGGTCGCGGCCGATACACCGATACAGCCCCGCGTCAGCTTCTTGCACTCCTTGTAATATCAGCACCGCACCGTCGCCGTATGTCTGCGCACAAACATACACATACATTCAAAAATACATTTGTGTTTCAACCAGGATCCAATGTTAGTAGTACTTATCATTTGTGCCTTCAATATAATACTAATAGACAATTGATTTTGGTTTGTTGAGCAACAATTAATGAAAACAAAAATTACCCTTGAATCTACATATTGATTAGTTCCATATCTCTCCCAATATACTCGGATGTCTCTTGAAATTGTCTTGCACATGACCTCGACGTTTTCTCCAACTATGTACTGCTTCTTGGGTTGTTCGATTGATACTAATTCAGCATTACTGCGGGCTCCTAAAAGAAGTTAGGCCAAAATATACTGATGTATACCAAAACGAAGTATTATAGAAGTAAACCAATAAATATTTCACAAAATTACAGAATATATTATAGTTGAAGCTAAGACATGCAGACTCCACAATATACGAAATCATGCTAAGCACAACCACATAAATACATCTACATATTGCACCATATCTACGTTTATAAATAAAAACTAAAACATAAATAATGCATAATATTACATGAACATATAGAACATTCGACAGAACAACATTTAGCTTGAGTTAATAACATTTACTAACGATACTTTCGTACGTTATCCTATATACCACTTCCCAAACTGTTTTTATATTACAAACATGTGAAAATACTGTTTTATAATTATGCTAGACCTAGTAGCAATTTTAATTTTGGTATTTTTAAAGTTCTAAACACAAATTTCAAGGCCGAAAAACGTAGTACACTTTTAAACAGTAATCCACAGTCATATTATATAATACCGAATAAATATCCCATTTAATAGTTTCCAGTATAACGACACAACCAAACACGAACCGATCCCCTCTTCCCAAACAAATTTACCGGCGGGATTCATGTCCGATTCCGATAAGGTCTCCGAGTACCGATCATCCGACGAGAGGCAGATCTCTTCGTCGCTAGAATCTTGACAGTCGCTGAATCCATCACACAGTAGCATCTTTTCTATGCAACCGGAGTCATCGTGACATCGAAATTGTGATCTCAAGCATTCAACACCTTCGTGAAGATAAAAATGTCAGCTCAGTATGATACAAATAAAAACAAATACTAAATAATAAAAATATTTGAAGCCGGCGTTATGTATACAGCTAACGATAAGTAGGAAACGACAGTGGCGAAGCATGACAATTTACCCGCCGCCGCAAGCAATGAGGGAGACAGGGTCGGAAACGGTCGTTCAAGCTCCAACTACGAGTACTGTAGAATTCGGTTTGACTATAACTGACCCTCGATGTGCAGGTTGATGTAATTGCTAGTCTTTCTGCCGTACTGATCGTAAACGATGCAGATATAGAGTCCGCTGTCGGACTTCTGCGCGAGCCGTATGAAGAGCGAGCCGTCGTCGTTCTGTCGCGCGGAGCGCGGTAGTGCCGTGCCGTCCTTGCTCCAGCGAATGCGCTGGCTGGGGAGCGTCACGTTGCAGCTCAGCTGCACCGCCGCGCCCACGTACGCTTTCTGCTCGTTATCGTGCGACTCCGTGCCTCTTCCCGCACTCTCCTCTACGGATTTTATCGTCACATGCGCACCAAAAGCGATTCAAGAACTTTTAAAGCATCATTAGAGTGGATTCACTCTCGGTCGGAAGATGGATCGGACGAAACTGACGTAATTCTCTTGACCGATTACAGTAATTACTACAAGCTCAATTTTACCCGCTCCGTCCCGAACGATCCACCTCTCGGCTAAGAATATGCAATTTAAATCTAAGTATATGGTGCGGTGAGGAATTCTGTAAACGGTGACTCAAGCGTAGTTCTTCGTCTCTTTTCTTTCTTTTTGCGCTATACAACTATATTTCAGTGTCGGTGCTATTGTTTGTGTTTTAACATGAAGCATTGTTAAAGAAATGAGGCTGGTGGTCTTACCGCTAACGATGACTTCCGCAACGGCGGAGGCGTTCGCGATGAGGTTCCGAGCGAAGCATTCATATTGGCCGGCGTCTTCTACTTCTATTTGACGGAATATCAACGTGGAGCCCCGGATTTCGATACGGCTGTAAGAATCGTATTATTATTATTGTTTTCGACTGAAATATTGTTTAAATGCGTGGTTAGTTAAAGATGCTGAAGAACCTGGAGGGTTGCCTGTTGACGGGTATCCAGGTGATTTCTCGGATGTCGTCGCCACTGACGACGCACTCGACGGTGGGTGACTGCCCGGGCTGCACGGTCTGCGTGGCCGGGCGCAGCGAGATGCGCGGCTCCGCCATCACCGTCAGCCTGATCGCCGTCACCTGCTGCAGCTCGCCGGTCTGCCGACTCCTCAGCAGGCACTCGTACACTCCCGAATCAGATTTCGTCGCCTATTCGTACAAAACACAATTATCTTTTAATATTTGTAGAATTATTGATATAGTGTTAGTTGAGAAACGATCATCGATGCAACACGTAAAGGAGTTGGATATTAACTACTTACATTTTTAATAAAGAGCTCCGTGCCTCGCGCCTCTACATTGTATTTCAGTCTATCGTTGTCCTTGCGCCACGCGACATCGAAATCAGAAGATCCGTTGCAACTATACGGCGATCAAGATATTTTAAATACTTCCTATACATTGTTATTCAAATATTGACATTTAAGATAATGTGATATTAGATAACTTTAAGTTTTTTAGGCTACGCAAAGATGTTAAAAGTAAAAAACGAAATGAAATGTAAAAAGGATACCTTAATAACGCGTCCCTGCCTTCGATGGCGATGCTGTTAGATGGTCTGTTTTCATACACTGGAGGTTGATCCACGTTTATGTCGACCTCTCCGCTGCCCTCTATAATGTCAAATTATACCATTAGCAACAATATGCATGTACTATATAACTTAGTACTTCTTTTTCACTTGCAACCATAAGTAGGTTGCGAGTGCGAATGAAAATACTAACCGTAATCGCCGAGGCCGCCATCACCGCGGTCGACGCGGATGATAATTTGATGGTCAATGGTGGCGGCGGCGGAGGTAGCAGTGCACACGTACATGCCGTCATCGCGCTCGCTCACAGACGGGATACGCAGCACCGCCATGCCGCGCGACGGTGGCACCACCTGGCGCATCTCCGGGCTCGCTGCAACACATTATTTGCATGAAAATAGTACGATAAATATTTATATGTTCAGTACTTCTGCAGATAGTGCAGATAAATACATGACGTTACTTACTCTTGATGGATACCATGGGCTCGGGATACCCGCGGCCGCGGCATTCGATCGTAACGGAGTCTCCTCGCACCACCTCCATGTAGTCACTGGGCGTGACAATTATCTCCGGCGCGGATCGCACCTTGATGACCGTGCTCGACTGGACACTGCCGGCGTCGTTCGACGCCGTGCAGATGTACTCGCCTTCGTCGTTCACGTCCACTCTTTCGAAACTGCACGAAGATATTACTACGATAAATAACTTGCAGCGTTGCTTTAGATGTGACGTACGAGGAAATTCAAACTTTGGAAGTGTATCAACGGTCTAATCTAGCGGCGGACCGAAACAGGCCGATGATAGACACGATGATAAAATAAGTTGTAATTTTCGTACTCTATATAACCGCATATATAAAAACAAATGAATGATGCAAATCCTTAAAATGAAAATGAATGATTATAATTACTTGAGAACGTGGTTGGGCTCTAGGTGAGCGTAAGGGGCGAGACTGCGTCCGCCGGCGCGCTCCCAGGTGACGACGGGTTCTGGGTCGCCGGCCTGCACGCGGCACATCAGCGTGAACGGGTTGCCCAACACCACAGCCTGCTCTCCCTGCGGCCACACGATGATGCGCGGCGCCTCGCGCTCTGTTACGTGTATATTCATTGTTTCAATATTTTAAATTGGTTCTTTCGGCATTAAGCGTTTTCTCTATTAAAATGGTGTAAACAACTTTTGAATAGGACAATTAAAGTTCTATGTTACTATCTCGTTAATAAATTAAACAAACGTAAAATAATCTTACTCTCAACGGAAAGATAAAAGTATATCGAGGCGATAGTCTGATTGTTGACGGATCCTTCGCACAAGTAGTATCCCTCGTCGCTCGGCTCCGCGTTGGATATCAGCAGAGTGTTGTAGCGCTGGCTGACACCGGCGCCGAACTGGTTTTGATACTGCGCACACATTTAGTTTTAATATTAAAATGATCAAATTTTACCTCATTAGTTTAAATTGATAATAAATTTAATAGTTAAACCATTTTTTTATTAGCGAGACCTACTTTGGTCCATTTAATCAAAGGCAGGGGGTATCCAGTGGGAGTGCACTCGACGGAGCCGCTGCCTCCGGCGTGTAACCTTAAACTTTTCTCAGAAACGGTGATGTTGGGAAGTTCGCCGGGCGCGGGCGTAGCGAGCGGTATGACAGTGATCACAGTCGCCACCGGAACGATCTCTGTGGATATGGAGTGGCACACATAGATGCCCTGGTTCTCCAATGTGGCACGGTCGATGTACAGAACCCCATTATCCGATCGCACGTTCTCCGATAAGCGACCACCATCTTGTCTGTGGAAATTAAGGGAATTAAGTAAAGAATGGAATTGAAGTCAAAAAAGGAACGTTCGAAATTGATGATTAAAATACCTGATCCATTCAATGGCACCGGCGGGCACGTTGGCAGTGGCCGTGCAGACAACGCGCGTGCTTTGGCCTTCGGTAAGGTTGGCGGCAGTGGTGGACACCGTGAGCTTCTCCCTGACCGGCCTCGACGGGCGAGTGCGTACCGAAATCACGATTGAATTGTCCGATGAACCCATTGAATTTGAACCGATGCATCTGAAAATATGCATATTATTTATACATATATATATAAATAAATAATAAAGAATATAAATATATATAATAGCAGTGCTTATCTTACAAACAGATACAGGCAGAGAGACATCACTAGCGCTGACGTGATAATATACATGCGGAATATTTAGTGCTGTATAAATTACCTGTACTCTCCGGAATCTTCTTCGAGAGCGTTTTCGATGATGAAGAGGGAGTCGTACCGAGAAGCTCTGTACAGAGGCTTGTTAGCCGCTCGCTGCCAAGTGATAGTCGGAGCCGGGTTGCCTGAGACCTGGCACTCTAGTTCGATCCTATCACCTTCGTAGTAATCAGAAGCGGCAGGTATGATCTGCACGATTGGTAGTGTCATTGGATTGCCTGACAAAAAAAAATCGCAACTTATAAATTGTTCTAGAAAGTTGTTGAGTTTCATTCGTGTTAATAATGCGGCACATAATTATACTTTGAAATGAATACCTTTTGCGTAGAATACCCAATCAGGAACGACTATTCCATTGAATGCATTAAAATTAATACACATTAATAAATGATCTTTAATTTTAAACGAAATGTGCCATTTAAAGATCATTAATAAAACGTGATATTTTTCATATATAAATAAACAAAACAAAATGTTAAATCACCTGGTACTTTAAGTGTTGCTGTAGCTTGACCTGTAGATATACCATCGCTGGTCTGGCAGATGTATTGTCCACTATCAGTAACCTGCAGGTTCGTGATGCGGAGTTCTCCAGTTCGGGTATCCAGATAGGTTCTGTCCAATGGCAAGTACCCGTCGACCTTGGTCCAGTTGACTCGCAGCGTATTATGAGTGTACAGACTTTGGGCCTCGCATACAAATTTAACTGAGCTTCCCACTTCTTGGATTCTTATTAGTGGGTTTACAATCTTAATGGACACAGTCGACTGTGGCGGGGGAGGCAGCGAGGTTTCGTTCTTGTTCTCTCCACCTGTGAATATGTACACGGTTAGATTCGCTCAAAAAAATTTTTTAAAGGTATTTCTGTCGTAATAATTCGATTTTAAACGCTTCGATCAACTGGTAAATGGTTGTTATTATTGATCGAAGTTGTGTAACGTAAAAAAAATTGAATCACAATACGAATAATCGCAATAAACGAATAAACATAACATTGATGACATCACAAAAGACACGCAACCCTGTTCATAATAAAATACAAAGCTTCCGTACACCACTACATCAATAGAGCATAGTTGTATTATAACCCTCAATCGAATAAACTGTTGTTATTTTAAAGCCTAAGCAGGACAATATTTTGTTTGACGTTCACAATGTAACAAATATCCACAGCTTCTGTCTACCTTTCTCTGGCAAAGTCGTAGTCAATACCCCGAGGGTGAAACCCTTTTCTGTTACAGTATGACATTCGTATATTTCCCCTTGACGCCGCGTGTCCCAAACAGTTTGCCAACTGTGCTCGCCTCGCCAACCGTCATCGAACAGCGCCGACTCATTGTAATATTTCACGGGTAGCATTTCTCTACCCTTAAAGTAAAACTTTATAGTCAACGGTTCCGGCGCTCTATATTTGCACGTAAACGTCACTCTCCGCATAAACGGGTTCAAGTCACTGCTGTCGCGGATTTTCGGATGGAGTTCCATGATCAAGCCTAAATAGTTTTACATATGTTATAAATTATATTACGTATTTTTAAGTACTTTAATTTAATTAGCTAAAGTGTCTCACCGACGGTGGAGCAGTTGGGGCCCGTGTACGGCGGTCGGCAGTTGCATACGACCTCCCTGTAGGCACCGAGTTGGCAGTCGTGGCCGTTGCAGTTGCACGGCTTGCACAGGCCTGTCGGCTCCTTGTAGTACCCAGATCTGCACGTCTCGCAACTGGTCCCCGAATAACCCTTGGGGCACATACAAATCTGCAACAAACACAACATATTACTTAAAAAATGTAGTCGGTACTTTGTCAATATTACATGTTTCATAATGTAAACTAAGCTACCTCGACACCCTTGGCAGGACGAGAGCCAGTGCTGTAAATTTCAGAAGCGGTATCTAGAGAGACGTCGGCGATAGCAGAGGAGGCGACGTTGGGGGAGAGCGTGGCCTTTACTAGGACCCTCTTGAGATCCTGCAGTATGTACATGAAGTCCTCGCGGCTGGCAGGCGTCGGCGTATTCAGTACGTACCAACCACTCTCTTCCATAGGCACTTGGTAGCCCTGCACATTTTAAAACAACGTCAAAGATTTAATTACGCTTTAATTTAGATCGAGTACGGTATCATGTACGCTAATAAGACATATTATTCAATGTTATAAATTCAGCCCACCACCACCCATGGCCCCACCGACCCTCGGGTCATACGGGTCATTATTCAATGTTAGTTAGAATACGACAGAAATTCAAAATTATTGTTTTATAGTGTTTAAACATCAGTCCACAAAATAAATATACTAAAACAATCGTGGCCCTTAACAAAGGGGTAAAATGTTATTTTTATGTCCGGATTTGTGCTTTATCTTTCGAAAAAGTGTATCTATTAACTTACCACAGCTGTACCAGATGGTATGGGATTGGGATTAGACCAAGAGATTGATCTCGCGTTACCGACTAGGATGATCACCGCGTTTCCTTGATCTGGTATACCTCCCGTTTCAAAGCTCTGTGTGAGCATCAGACTACCGCCGTAAGATAACACGCGGTTGCCTGTATACATTAAAACAAATCAATTAAAATAAACAAAGAAAGCAAAAGAATTTTTTATATCGGTACAGTACTTTTTGAACATATTAATTATACACAAAAGTAAAAAATCAACTTTATTAGTCTAGATATAGATGTATAGGTAATATTCAATGATCCTAACAACTCACTGAAAAAAGCTCGATTATACGAGATACTCGTATAGACCTGCGGCCCACAGAAGACTCGCAGTATGTACAACATTGTAAAATAAAATGGAGTGGAATGGAAAAAATATGTGAATATCTGCTATATTGAATTATTACTATAACTGTAAATATTAAATGTATCTTACCCGGGAAGACGGGTAGTGACCAATACAAGTCCTGGTTCGGGGGCTTGCTGAAGACATATCTGAGTTCGCTCTCGATAGGCACGGAGACAAACTGGTCGTTGATGACCACGGAGCCTTGCAAGTCCATCAGAGTGTAACCGACCTTGTCGCCGAACACTGGCGCCGCAAGCTGTATGCGCGAGTAGTGTGTTGCCTGATAATTAAGAGAATGTTAACATTGGTTATTGAACAGATACACTACGAGTTGCTAAAGAAAAAAGGTACTGGCAAACATGACGTTGAAATGTAATATGATCTTTATACGAGGTATATGGTGAAATGGCTTACTTCATGGCACTCAGTAGTAGCCCCTGAGCAGTAGCAGGAATGGCAGCCGAGAGGGTTGTCGGAGTCAAGGCCGAAGGTACCAGGTCGGCAGCGATCACAAGACTGGCCTTCCACGTTCTGCTTGCAGCGGCAGTAACCTAGACTGTCGCACGGACCCTCAGCACCGCGGGAATCACAACTGTAAGAGAAGCAGAAAATTCCCTTTACCCCGTGGTTCTTTAATTCATAGCGTTTTAATGTGTACACTATATATGTGCACTAGTTGTTATGTGAATTGAATTGAAGTGAATTGGCCTTGTATGGTAAACGTCATCTACTGATCGTGTAACGTTTGAACCAGACCCTGTGTGGAGACCCTTTATTGTTAATTATACCTACTTCTAAAATCGTGCTTCTGTAAATTTTGTTGTTAGCTGAAATGCTTATCTTGACATTAATAACGTTTTTAATACAAAAAACAATACACAACACATTTTTTTATCTAAATAGAAGTTGTAGAAGAGTTTTGGCCCCTTTCCTCTCCTTTAACTCCTTAAACTCCTCTTTGACTCCTTAAATTCCTTTGACTCGAATTGCGTAATGTACACGAAATCGTGGTAACTAAAGGCGCATGCAATACAACATCGTGTTTTAATATACTAGTGGCGCCATCTGTTATTTGTAAGTGAAACTATTGGATGCAGTAAATGTTAATTTTCTTTCAAGTTGATGAGTAAATTTAAGAAACTCATGTAAAATATTCCTAGGTCTAGTTCCGTGGCCTGACAAGATGTCATATATATTTCGGTACAAGTACACTTACTAGCATGAAGGCGATGTCGTGGACTCATACACACAGTTGCCGGAAGCGTCCTTTACGTAGCCCGGCTTGCAGTACTCGCAGCTAGGACCGTCGGTGTTATGGGCGCAGTCCTACAAAACATTTTATCATTCACTTATGGTAACATAATGTACACAGTCTAGGAACTAGAAGAACATCTTGGCTTAAAAATCCTCGCCAGTGGTACAACAAAAGTACGCGTTCTATATTTAGAGCTGCTATGTCTGAAGTTCAAGCTGCTATGATGATTGCCAACCTTGGTTCGATGGCATCAAAAGAAGAACATACTGCCTCACGGTCTTGGTGTACATTTAATTTAAGAAATCTACCAATTAACAACAGACAAGATAGCAAATTGAGCAACTAATAGGCACTGCAGGCTGTAACCGATAAGCGATATAGTTAGAAGGGTTGTCTCTGTCCCGTTTACATTATGATACAATTGTAGTGTTATTTGTGATGGTAATTAAGAATGAATTATAATTTGTTGTAATTTTTTTTATATTGCTACTTAGAGCATAGATGATACTTACGTAACACTCACGGGTCTCCGGGTGACACATAGACGAGTGGCCATTGCAATCGCATGGTTCACAGAACTTCAAGTATAATCCTCTCTCCAAACTCCTAAAAAGATTATGGAATATATAGTTACCAATTAGTATGCAACATTCAACAACTTTATTTCAAGATTAGCCGTAATTTCGTCAAGGTAAAAAAGCAGATGCGATATCTACTATATTCCACTTTTGCTTCCCATAATTACCTTATAAGAAACAGACCTCTGGCAATCACACTCGAAAAACGCGGTATTGCTTTCAATCCACGCTTATTCTGTATATATATACACACATATATATATATATATATATACACACACACACACATATATATATATATATATATATATATATATATATATATATATATATATATATATACGTTTGTTTATGTTTGGTTAAAGATATCATAATTTACTTGCAACTAACCTCGTGTACCCAGGAGCGCAGTTTTCGCAAGATGTACCAATGTAGCCTTCGGGACAGACGCATTGCTCTACGTGTAGGGCTAAACGTCCATTGCCGTTGCCCTCTGCGATCTCAAGGCTCGCAGTAGATATCGGTGACACGTCATTCGTAGAATATGTCGCTTTTATCAATATAGTCTTCAAATGAGATAACGCTAAGAGGAAGTGTATACGGGATACCTCTTTGCCGTCAGGTCTGGAAATAGACAAATAAATGACGTATGCTCTAGGGGAAACTAGTTACTACTATACGGTCTGATACTTCTGTAGTACTTATAGTAGTAATACTTTTTAGTAGCTAGGATACGCTAAGACTTCACAGTATTCTATACACTGATATTCCAGACCAACGTAAACATTTTGTTAATAGAAATTGGCTACGGAAATTAAAGAGTGAAAAAGGAATATTTTTCCAAATCTCTAAAACATTTCTTTTTGCTACTCTTCCACTTTGTACACAAAGTTTATAGCATGAAATACATCTGAATTATTTTAATGTTTAGTATGTTTACATACATAAATGAATATACTTTACTTTTGTTTAAATTTAGTTAAGAAACATTATAAAAAGTTACCTTTGCCATCCTTTTTCCAAAAGTTGCACACCCGCTGTTAATGTGCCGTCGCTATTTGGTTCAAAGTTACCGAAGTAGTGGAAGGTAACATCCTGTAAAATGTATTTTAAATTTGTTATTAATATTTAATATTGTGATAGTTATGACATCTAAATATGATGTAAATTATAATTGATATTTATATTTTTTAATATAATAAATAAATGATATACTAACGCTGATGAGTTGTATATCCGCAGCATTGTTTCTAGTTCCATAAGGTGATACGTTATTGATGGTGTAGTTCAAATACCCTCCATATGACGTCACTTTGTCGCCAGCGTAACTGAAAAAATAATTGTTATAGATTATTAACTACATATATCAGCTTAAGTAGATACAAAAACTATTGACGTGTTGTTAACAAAAATATTTAATAGCCTTATTTCTCAATTTCGTGATTATTCCCGCGCGATTCTTATTCAAACTTATTTTATTGCATTAGATGTACTTTCTTGGTACACAGTACGATCACTTTTTAAAGAGGTCGAATGCGTCAAAGTTCATGGATTGAATTAGTAGCAACGAAGTAACTAATGATATAAAGAAATGTTAATTAATTTAGGGAATCCTATTAAGGGTCTATTGTCCTCTTAAACGTTATTGTTGCAATTGGTACCTGGGTGGTAAACTCCAGTAGTAGATAGCAGGCCTTGATCTATCAACGTCAGGTAAATTGACTTCTCCACGTAGTAGGCTTGGTTGCAGGTCCGTTTCTACTGGGGCGTTGTATCTGATAGCGCCGGCTCTGCTCGAGGGAGCGCTGGAGTACACTTTCATTTGGTTCACAACGTTAGGTACATTAAAGCTGACGGTGATGGCCCTTCTGCGCAGGTTGGTGCTGCTTGTGCATTGCTGAGTCACTCCAGAACAGAAACACGGAGCACATCCTTGTCTGTAATAACATCACAATTATAACATTAGCGATGACCAGAGAGCGTTGATGTCAAAAGTTAAGTTTTTAGCACATTTAAATGTAATGTTTAATTTAAATATCGGACCTGAAGTCTTGGGAGAGATAGAAAGAGTCGTTCTTGCATCGATCGCAGAAGCGACCCTCTACGTTGTCTTTGCAAATGCATTCGTCAGGCGGTCGGACAACGCTGGTCCCTTCAGGGTTGCAGTTGTCAGTCGGCTTGGGTTTACAGGAGTCTCCCGGTACCAGTGGATTGCCGACATAGCCCGCTGCGCAGTAGGCACACTGCGTGCCCTCGTATCTACAAATTAATATACATATAATACTCATGTATATATTATGTACCTTTAAAATTCGTACAGAAATAAATATCATTGAATCTAAAAAAACATTGCATCTTTTTACAATGTCGAATGTGGTTTAAATTAAATTATTGTAATTTTAACGGAAGGTATACAAAATAATTGATGATTTTAAAGCAATACTTACCCAGGGAAGCAATCGCAGGTGACTTCACCGCTGGCTCCAATAGAACAGGAGGTCGCGAATCTGTTGCCGGTGTTGGTGAGCGGACAGGGACAAGGTTTGCATTCGTAGCCGCTATTGGGGTCGCCGTACGTGCCCGCCGGACAACTCCTCTTTGGGACACAATCGCCGAGCCACGGTCCGTTCCTAACTCGTACGTAGTTCGCGGCGCATTTCTATAACAATTCAAATACATTGACATCTGCTATTTTACAGCGGGCGGCATACCTTTGACTAAACAATCGCACAACTATGTTGTGCGATTGTTTCGCAGTCAATTCAACTGTATAGTTGCATAACTAAAAATCGAGTAGTGTGCGCACCTCCACATAAGCCAAAATGTGCGCGCTCTTAAGGCTCATTGAATTAAATCTTATCTTACTCCTTACTTATTATATATTATAAATACTTTAAATACTTATATTATAAATGCGAATGTTTAGATGGATGGATATAAATGCGAATGTTTAGATGGATGGATGGATGGATGGATGGATGGATGTTTGTTAGAGTTTGTAGCCTAAACGGCTAATCGGGTCTCGATGAAATTTGGCAAAGACGTAGAGGGTAGTCTGGAAGAACACATAGGCTACTCACTTTTGTTTTTATTTAATTCCACGCGGACGAAGTCGCGGGTGAAAGCTTGTAGCTTTTTATTATTTTAAAAATATTTCTTCGAACTTTACCTGACAGGATAATCCTTCATATCCAGGAGGACAAGTGCACTCCTCGACGAGGCTGGCGGCACCGAGGCCTACGTTGATGTGCTGCGCTGATTCCATCGCGAAGTCCGTGATGTTGACACCAGCGTTGTTGATGCCGGCACGGAGTAAGATCATTTCGATGTTGTCCAAACTACCGACATGAGATACAATGAGGACTCTGTTTCATTTACATTAAAAAAACAACATTTTGTTGTATATCAACTTACGCCATCATAATATCTTCCCTGGATGCAGGCTCCGGTCCTCTTGGAGTAGGTTTCAACCAGTTGCCAGGGGTAAGACGAGCCTCGATGTATGAGCTACGTGAAATTTCGCCGCTGTATTTATAGATCAGGCTCTGGTACTTGCCCTAGGATTGTAACAAAATTTGTTGATTTAAAAAATATATTCTTAACGTGAATAATAAGTGAAATTATTTATATAAAGATCTCAATCACCTTGATGATAATGTCGGGTGTTCTGTCGGTGGTAAATCTGGTGGAATGAGGCGACAGGTTATATCTGATGTGTCCGCCGTAGGACGTGAGTTGGTTGCCGTTGTACGTCTCCGGCAGGGTCAGGTAAGGCTGGACGTCGGGGCTATTGTACCTCGAGGCGAGATCAAGTTTCGTAACCTGAAAGAGATGGGAATCATAAATATCGTTTTGATGTTTCATTCAGGCTTTTATTTTAAAATCATTTTCAGTGTTTACTTTTGTTAAACTAAGACTTGTTTTACATAAGCTACAGCGCTAGGGAATATTCTTACAGTGGCTCCATTCCTCAGGGACTGGTAGTAGTATTGGTCAGTGATGGGCTGCGTAGCGATCTGCACGTCGCCGGAGTAAGGTTGTGTGACGCCGATGAGCCGGGTGCCGCCCTCGCCGAGCGGTGTCGGCATGTTGTACGTGAATAGGTCAGCGCTTCGGCACACATTCGACTCGCCGAAGCAGAAGCAACGTATGCATTCGTTTTGTGAACGCGCCTCGCTGCGTTAACAACAATTAAATTATACAAACATGTTAATAATTGTAATTGTAACTATGTTGTTGAGCTTAGAATTACTATACTAGTCTACTGACTGCCAAAGTTATAACTCCAATGGTGTACAAAGTGTTAAACCTATTATTTTTTGTATTGTGTTTTTCGTATCAAATTTCGTTTAGTTTTGGACTGTTTTATCTTCCGCAATCTTAGTTATTTTTTAAATTGAATTATAAACGTACCTATTGAAGTAACCAGTTGGACAGACGTCAGTTTTGTTAACGTACACAATTGAGTCCGGCACAGCGAAGATTGTGCCTTTTCTGTTAATAGCTTCACAGGAATAGGCTCCGCTGTCTTCGGGCTGAAAAACATTTAGCATTATAATTGGTTCTAGAAGATACGTTTTTAAAGCTCTACTATAAGTGAACACTGATGCTGAAAACATCAATCTTCGTTTTCACTACGAGTGACAATAGTAGTTCAGCGATTCTAAGTACGCTGTAGTTACTATTGGTTGAACTAGAAGCCCATGTATAATAACATCAGCATTTTCTTGCAGCAAATGCATCTGAAGCACGTGGTCGGCCGAGTAGGATCCGATTGAAACGTATGCTAATCTTTTACATAAATCCAGAATAATATGGCAGATCAGTACACAGCATAGTATTACTTTTGTATAAACGCATAATGTTAAAACAGTACTCCTGCATGTGCGTTCAAATGACAGCAGTACTACACCGTCTACTTGATCACTGTTAGGTCTTCATGTGGAAAGGTTGCAAGTGAACGTAACTTAGAAATTTACCTGCATGTTATTACAAGTGAGTGTTCCGACGCCATCGATGCTAGTGGAGGTACACTTGGCAGGCACGTGACCCCAGTTGAGTCGCCAGGAGATGAGTGGAATGGGCACGCCCACCGCCTCGCACACCAACACCAAGCTCTCTCCAGGGTTCAGTCTCACGTTCGCAGGCGCCGGGGGTCTTTTCACGTGCACCGGAGCTGATTACATTTGATTATTTTTTAGACGTGTAACACAGAGACTTTTTTAGCTTAATCTAGAACGATGTCTAACTATAGTTGTGACTTAAGCATTGGAATACTTTTAGTTTTCTTTTACAATTCTGTAAATTATTGCTTAAGTAGCTTAGCCTTTAAAATCGACAAGTTTCAGAAATTTTCACATGCCTTGTACACATGCTTTAGATGAGTCGACGACTAAGTCGCGTGACGTGCCACTTATATTAAGGTATTATAAACATACCGCAGCCGATTTCATCGGTGCCGTCTTGGCAGTCGACGTGACCATCGCAATGATAAGACTTCGGTATGCACTGCAGGTTTGCACACGAGAACTCGACAGCGGAGCAAGCTTGACCGGACTCTGTGTGACAATCGCGTTCGTCCGACCCATCGCCGCAATCGTCCTCGGAGTCACATAACCACGTCATTAACACACACTTCCTGTTGTCACACACGTACTGGTTCGGTTCACACTGACCGTTCCGATCTGGAATTGTTCTTACAGTTAAAACAGTTAATACAAAGGGATATTTTGGTAGGGTTGGTACCTGCTGCAATAAGGTTGAGAGAAGATTTTGAAAAAGGACACCACTACAATGAGTACTGTACAGAGTAATGATGAAAATATATTCAACACATGTTACATAAAAGGACCGGCCCAATAGGCGTAAATTCTCATCTTTCAACCTTTTATTACTAATCGCGAAACATGGAATGCAACGCTTGATTATCTCCCATATTCCAATACAGAAAGCTAGAAGATAAGTAATGATGTAAGAAAAATAACTTACTACAAGAGTCTTCATCCGATCCATCGTCGCAGTCGGGTTTGCCGTCGCACAACACGGATTTCGGAATGCATTGACCGTTGCCGCAAGTTGCCTCAGAGAAATTGCACGGTTTGTAAGGCAATCTTGGCCCTTGTGCTATAAGGTACATAGCACAATATTAATTACTAGCAGTTCCCGTGCGGCTTCATCCGCATGAAATTATGAAAATTTTAATTTATTGTTTACATTGGTCAAATTATCAATTACAAATGTCAAAATAACATGACATGTTGACAAAGCATTGCAATCTTCCTTGATGTTGGCAGCTTGTAGCTTATGGTCCCTTACCCACATTAGGTTTTTTATCCAATTTATTTACCCCCTAAATTTAATAGCGTGAAAATATATAGCCTAAAGCGTGACGTAAGTTAAGGGCTTTTTATTAAAGAAAGAATTATTCAAAAACATTCTGTGATTGCTGGCATCGTAGACCACAAAGTATTGTGTGTTTAGGCTTTATTATATTTAAAAAAAAAGTAAAAGTATAGATTAGTGACCAACTGAACTTTCGGTTTCGAAAAGTTTCAGACAGTTAGTTTCGGTTTCGGCTAAAATATAGCCGAAACTGGTGTGATCGTGATGTTTAGTGTTCTGTTGGGGGCTGCAGATGGATATACCCTTTTTTGTGGCTTCCACGGCCCTAAGGTGGCGGATTCGAGGGAACCCGTGTGAGTAAGGGCCTTGTACAGGGCACGCTATGCGTTCTAACGTGCAATTCTTTTAAGGTGGTTTGTTGTCCCCACGGACAGAGTCCCATCGGAAGCTGGCGCAGATGGGCTGCCGATTAGTGTATAAGCGTTACAGTAGCCTCGCAAATATGCGTGTGATGAATACTGTGAGGTTTTTAGTCGGTGCGAGTCCGGCATAATCCGCTCTTGCCCTTGCAAGAACGGATTTGCGTTGGCATTTTACTCACATAAATTAAAATGGCAGAGGGTATTAAACCATATTGTATAAAAATAGTTAGTGTAAAAACATTAATAATTACAGCGGCTAGTAAGTAATAAAAAGACCTTCCGATACGAAAGTCCAACAAACAGGTGTTCTGGGTAAACCAATGTAATTTTTTTTACACTAAAATTGTAAAATTTTATCCAAAGATCAGATTTCGACTAATTTTTTTTTACGAAAAACAAAATAGTTGTGTCTGTTGTAAATCGCGAAACATAAAATACAACGCTTTTGATTCATCGATTAAGAACGCTGTATATGCAAAAATTTGTTAAAAAATACATTATACTTCAATACATAAATGTAATCTTAAATGTGTTTAAATGTGTTTTCAGTAGTTACGGTTCCCGGTTTCGGTTTACGCCGAAACAGAGAGTAAGCCGAAATTTAGGTTTCGGATACGACTGAAAAACCTATTTCAGTAGGACACTATTAATTATATCATTTTTAGATAGTTTATTTTAGAAATTAATAAAAAGTACAATATTTAACAGAATAAATAAATAATGATTCCTGAAACTTACGTGTGTTTTCAACTATTAAGGAGACTCGCGCTTCCGAGCCACGATAGCCCAAATATCTGGTCGCTTGACAAATATAATCTCCACTATCCGATACCTGGATATATAAAAATTAAATAAAAGCCTCGCTTTTTATAAAATAGCTGATCTTGTGACTTATTCAGCGTTGAATCATAAAAATCTACCTTTGCAGTAATCCAGAATGTAATCTATCTCTGTTTTTCTGGAATTAAACGGTGACATACATCCATACCTACATCGGTCCATCTACCCAAACTTTTGCATTTATAATGTTGACGATCCTCCTGTCCTTATCCCACTAAGTTGTACTAGACTAAAAAATGTTCTTCGACAGTATACAATGCTTACCGATACTTTGGTCATTTCCAAACGACCCTTGCGATCAACAGAACCAGGTTTTAGTGGCCTACCGCCATCCCTGATCCAACGAACGGCAGCACGCAGGGGACCTTCATCTCGGCACTGGAAGACCACGTCCCCACCTATAGAAGATATTATAATATTTTAAAATTTCTCTTAGTAAAAATCTAAGTACAGTCCCTCGGATGCACCAGCATTCTGTTACAAGAAAAAAATATAAATAACCCACTAATGAATTATCTATCCAAGGCCGTCCGGACACATCCTGACATGACGACCAGGTGTCAGTACGTACGGGGCGCCGGCCAATGTACATACACTACTATTGGGGGCGGCTGATTTTCACACCCAGACTCCAATATGGTCAAGGCGGCCTTGATTGTAAACCCCAATGTGCCGTGAGAATTTACTTTTTATTTAAGCTTATGATATTTTCTTTTCAAGTAATTTAAAAAATATTTGGTAATAGTATGTTATTAACAATATAAGTGTTTAATGAATTTAATAATAAAACATATCTATTACAAATAAAACCAAAAAAACCTCGATGATTTTGAATCTCTATTCTTAGCCAACAATGATATTCAAAATATTAATAGCTGATTAATTTGAAACTCTTCGTTAATAATTTAACTAATAATAATAAATACCTTTCAGTTCTTTACAATATAACCCAAAGTCATGCGATGAGCAATATATTATAATTATGTGGTTTTTTTTTATTATACGTATCTGTAACTGTTCTAATGACCGGCCGGTTAATGAAACGAACCTTATACAGTTTGGTTCGTAAGCGCCGTTTAGAATCTAACAGACGTCAAAATTTTAATGGAAGAGAAGCGTGGCCGTGGCTATTAAAGGCGATATTACATATTGAACTAAGGTTGTGACGACAATTCTATATGAGTTTCCATTGCACACCTGTATAAAACATATTGTCAAAAAAACCATGCACCTATAGTGTATATCGATTGAAATTAGAATGATTTATTTGCATTGTATATCTACCTATAATCGAACAAGGATATCTATCCCAATGAGAGAGGCTCTGGTTATAATAAACAATATTTAAAACCACACATGACATAGAAAATGTACGTAAAAAAACGACGATAAATACAGGGAGCCAGTGAGCTATCATAATTTAGCTTACCGGGTCAGATAACTTGACGGTCTATATGTTATTAGAACAATTACAGATTAATAATAACTTGTAGAATGATAGAAGATAAATAAATCTAAATTATATGAGTACAGAAAATCGATGTTATATGAAATGTAAATCCAATATAAATGCACCCAAATATTTTTTACACTCGAACTCACCAGTGAAGGCTGAACCACCACCATGGAAGAAATAATTATAATTAATAATCAGATCGTAATATAATACAACGAAAATGTCTTATTTGATTTCTATTTTGTAGTATACCTATAAATGTCCGCTGTCCTCCACCAAATATAAGATTAAAAAAGATAGTGGTTAAGAAGATATTTCTGTTTCAATTAAAACATAATCTAATAAATAACTTGCTCGTCGGTACGAAAACTGTAATGAACTATTACGCTGTAAGACAAGCAATCTTACTGCAGTCACACATTGTAGTAATAAGGCTAAATGTTTAAAGTAACTCGAGCGTCGCAAGGACCAATTGTAATTTATACTGTAAACTTAAAACATAGATTACTTACCGTTTCGTACTGTCTGAGACGACGGGTATGTCTTCAAATTCAAGGCGGTATAATCTGGTCCTAGAAAGACAAATAATTTGGTTTAATAAATCCAGACAAAACAGGTATATTATCCACAAATTTCACATAATCGTTAGCAAACCGCCTCACCTGATTTTCCGAGATTACTTATTATTTTAAAATAAAAAAGAAATTTATTATTATTGCATGTTACCGATAAATGTTAGTAATCATATTGGAAAGAGTATGTTTATTACGTAATAGCATATAGCTTAAATTACATCATTAAACATTACGAACTTTCACCCCTAATTTCAATGAAAAGTAAACAATTTTCTCCAATCTCTAATTTTCTACTATTCTTAGTAAAAGATAGGTTTTATTCAAGAGAAGAGATATACTCCATGCTGTTAATAAAGAAATTGTTAATAATGCGTGTATTTAATCGTATTAAGTCAATTTATCGCTTTTATTAGTAAACTATTTAATCAGTTTATATGTGAATTTGAATTGAAGCATTGATATTTGTTGGTTGGTCTTACTGTCGGATGGACAGTCTAGCTCGTCACTGCTGTCGCGGGGACAGTCGATGCGACCGTCGCAACGTCGACGCGACTCAATGCAAGGACCATTTTCGCAGCGCCATTGGTTCGAGGCGCACCCATCTAGGTATTTAAAATTTTGTACACCCTTGATAAGCCAATTTGTAACTTAACATTAAAACTCGGACTAAAAATAATTTTAACTCAACTCAAAACCAAATTGACCTTCGGTCATTGAGTGTTTTAAGACATCAGAACTTAAAATAAAACACTAAGAACCAAGAAAAAAAATAGTACCTGATCCAGACAATCCTCCAGTATTAGGGAAACCGCGTGGTCCGGTAGTTGTATGCAAATCAGGTAGAATAGTGGACATATCGCGGATGGTGTCCTGTGTGGTTGGCGCGACTGTGGGTCCTTGGACTAAGACGGTGGGGGGACGTGTGACGAGGATGGGAGGTAACGTGGTAGTAACGCAGTCTTGCTCGTCGGATGTATCCGTGCAGTCCACCAAGCCGTCGCAGCGCGATTGTATCGGGACACACTGGCCTGTTATGCATTGCCATTCGCTTTCTTTGCAAGCTAAAAATATAAAACAACTATTAATAATTATTCTAATATATTCTAATAAAGTACTTTTGTAAATAAAACTCAGATATGTTAATATGTCCCATTTGAAAAATTGAATTTAACATAGAAGAAATCGTATTTGATAACTAAACACATTCAAACATAAATTCGTAAGACACTAATAAATATTTAGAAAGGAATAGTAGGATTTATAAAGCTCATGATACTTTTAATTTATCAGGAAAATATTAATGTTTCATTCGTGACATAAATTTCCAATAATTGAGCTCTGGAGGTAATAACAAAACATTTGACTAGTATTTAGACAACAAATAACCTAATCATATTTCATGCCTAATGATATTAAACTGTTCTGAACACATGAGAAGTTTAGGTCACAAAATTTGTAAAATAACATAACAAAATAAACGTCACACTGTACTGAAAGAGCAATGTTTTAAAAAAATCCGATATAAAACTACTTATAACGAAACGTGCGAAATAACTAAATCTAATGCAATACGATCTATTGGGATTTAAAAAGCTAAAGAAAATGTTTCTAAATGATCAACATTTTTAATGATATAAAGTGCTGACTAATTATTAAAACTCGTATACTCAAAATCACTACCAATCTCTTACCAGGTAGCCATCAACTAACTTATAAAAAACACTTATTAAAACGAGCAAACGAATCAATTAACGGAACGAGCTCATCGAGCAAAATAAACATGATTATGTTCGGGGATAATAAAGAGCACGGTTGAACACGCAAACAACATTCCATTCAAGGGTTAAAAGGGTATATTGTACCAGAGTGGTAACATTTTTGCTCGTCGGAGAAGTCTGAGCAATCATAAATATTGTCACATCGGCGTATGTGTGGTATGCATCGGCCGTCGTAACACGTGAATTCAGATTCATGACACGGCGGCGTTGCAAGGGTTGGCTGCTCCACGGTGCACGCTGTACATTAGCTACGTTTTAATACTCTATCGTAACAACTTACAATATTTATTAACATACTCCTTGAATTTAATTACTATTATTCAGACTATAAAATACTGGTTATAATACAGTATGTTGATTTTTTATCCTATATATGTACATCAATCGCATAATGTGTTTGTATAATCAGAAATAAGAAAATGATATAAATGTGTGAAAATATTTTTTAAGCCATCATAAATTTTAATAACTTTAATATATAATTTCAGTGTAAAGTGAAAATAGTACAGTGCGTTAATTGGCGAAGCTTCGTGAAGTGCAAGTTAAAATAATTTTATTAGAAGCACTCATTGTTTTTGGCAGTGTGAAGCGCATTTGTGCACTGTGCTTGACTTTACAATATTGTATCATAATCTAATTCTAAAGTATAATATATACTCTATTCTACTTAACCACAAACATATCTTTAAAAACATATTGTAATCTCTTAATATCCAGTATTTTCAGGACGGATGTTAATCAGACTTTTACACAAAAAATTAAACATTATTTCTATAGTCAGAATTCGGTAGAATGTAGAATTATTTATCATTGAAAATATTATTATCAAAGTATGATTAAAAATTTTATGAATGATGAATTAAAGTTCAACAGCTCGCAAAAACTTACGGCAGTTGTCTTCGTCGGAATTGTCTAAGCAGTCATAGTGTCCGTCGCACGAGAACTGGATGTCGATGCAAGAGCCGTCCTGGCAACGGAACTGGTTGTCGTTGCACTCATCTGTACACAAAAGTTGCACATATTACACTCTCTGCAGTTGAAATTACTAATAAATAATTACATTCTACATAACCCTCCATCCAACTCATTAAAATTTTCTTTAGATTAATTTCAACGATCCAAAACGTATAATATATTTTCCAGAAATCGTAAATATTGAGTTGAATAGTAAAAATTAACCCAAAAATAAATGAATAAAACTGTATAATGAAGGGACAGTGTGTACCTGTTGATGGCAAGGTGTTATTGCAATTCTTCTCGTCACTGGAGTCGGGACAGTCGTTGAGGCCGTTGCAACGGTGGATGATGTTTATGCATTCGCCGTTCGCACATCTACGACAAACCAACGACATTTAGGATACGATAGATTCACACACATAAGACGCAAGCTGAGAGAAACGCACAGCAATATCAGACGCAATGCTTATAAACTCGCGTGTTAAATAGCATTTAAAAATAAATTAGACACAGCATGAAAGCACAGCTTAAGTCGTTGTGTTACCTGAAGTCTTCGAGGCTATCGCATGTAGGACACAAAAGTTCGTCAGACGCGTCGCTACAATCCGGCACACCGTTGCAAATGAGATGATCCTCCAAGCACCGACCGTCGCACCCGTGGCTGCATTCTTTAAAGAAATACGAGTAAGTCATCAATTTATATGGAATATTTAATTTGATACATACTTACTACCCAATTTGATAATTATATAGTAAGTATCTCTTGTAAGAAAGCAA
This sequence comes from Papilio memnon, assembly GCA_003118335.3. Lineage (NCBI taxonomy): Eukaryota > Metazoa > Arthropoda > Insecta > Lepidoptera > Papilionidae > Papilio > Papilio memnon. The sequence goes on along the minus strand of LD688983.1, from coordinate 1,019,679 downwards.
TTAGGAACATGAAAATATCAAAATCATTTAAACATGTTAATTTCGCAACATTTTTTATAAGTACAACGAGCGCATTATTTGTTTTATATCAGTTTTCACAACAACCAATCGCATTGCTCGGAAATATTAAAAGAAAAACAATTTGTCTAAAATTACACATTTGAAAATTGTATAGCGAAAGGATTAAAAAAATGCGCAGCGCATAAGATAACACTATCTTGATAGTATTCAAGAATATCGTAAGTTCACACACACACACACACACACACACACACACACACACACACACTAATAGTAAGACTTTTTCGCTACAAGTACAAATTAAAACCAGTTTAATAAATATATACCTATGTTTGTCAATTTAAAATGAAATACATATTTAACGACAATTTTACGATAGCCCCAGATATTTTAGAATAATTATGAAGATGAAGTTTTTGAAATCATATACAAACAATAATCAAAACGTATTATTGAAGTATTCAACCAAATTGTACACATATATAATAGAATAATGGATAATGTTATATGGATGTGATTTTGTATTTACCGGTGCATTCGAGTTCGTCTTCGCCGTTGTCGCATTCCTGTCTACCGTCGCAGCGGCGTGCGCACCCTGGCCTCGAGTCTACGGTACATGCGAAGCTGTCAGCCGGACAACTTGGCTCACCTGAACAACATTAATATTAATTTAAAGTAAAATCAACTCTAAATTCTAGTTGTAACTCAGTAGATTCAGTGGGACGTGTTCTGATTTTTGATTACATTACTTCTTCAGTGTAGTCTACTGATTCACCTATTTAAACCAATTTACATACAATTGTTGAAATCAGTGAGTAATTTAAAAAGTCTTCTCTTATTATATCTTACTAAAACATAGAAAAGTCGCTGTCCTCGTAAGATTATAAAGTAAAAGTTATCGTAAAAATTCAGGAGTCCAAATTAAAAGAAGGTTAACCACAACTAACTACTAACCAAACACACAAAAACAAAAAATATGAACAAATTAGAGATAAAGTCAACCACAAAAACATAAAGAAGTTGAAAATATGTAAATCCACTAAATTATGAAAAACACAAAATCAAAGAGAGGTCGAAATAAATAATATACGAAACCATAAAATGAAATAAACGAATAAAGTAATTTGAAACAAAGCAATAACAACCACAATGTTACTTCGAACAAAATAAAATGATTGCAACGGTTCCTTTATAAAATTAACGTAAAGCCTGTAAACTTGCTCGTTCAGAGAAAATTTCTCCCAGGATGTCGGATCAAATATTATGCAATGAAATTGAATAATTTCATAGATTTTTGATTCATTCTCTTGTACAGCTACAGTACTCCCGTTTGTTGATCCAATTTGCTATTTTTATGATTACTCACACAATTGTTAAAACAAAGGAAATGATTCACATTCAAAATGCATTAGATACCAATATTAATTTCCAAATAGACAAGTTCATGCAAGGTATAGCTGCTACATAATGACTTGAATGGTTACAATACAAATTCGATAGATGGCCAAATAGAGGGATGTTATCTTTAAAGAAGTTACGATTAGCAATAAAGTAAATTAATTTACATGAATACCAAAGTACTACGATAGTTCGACAGAGAATTAGGAAGCAAGAGATTGCTCCACACTTTGGAAGGTACTTTACTCACCGCAGTTATACTCGTCTTCCCCATTCGGACAGTCTTTTCGACCATTACAACGCAATGCGATATTAATACAAGTACCATCGCGACATTCAATCTCGTCCCTTTTGCAAGGGCAGTTTCTTTCGTCTGAACCATCGTTGCACTCCTTTGTTCCATTGCACCACGATTCAGCTTTCACGCACTGTCCGCTCGAGCATTTATATTCATAAGCCATGCATATTGTGCCTGCCATAATAATATTTATTGCACAAACCGTAACCAAAAATATTTACAAGTTAGGATTTATGCAAAATGCAAAAATAATATTAGTAAAAAAGATTATCATTTTCATAACAATAATTGATTCGAAAAATCATGTTGATCCAATTTGAACAGTAGATATACCTTTATTGTTAATTTAAAAATAACTAAACGAAGCTTTATATGCAGTTAAAGAAGTAATGGGTAATAAGAGCTTTGCTGTAGCTCAGAATTTTTACTCTTTACAACCAAATACAAATTTAGACTTGCGATTTGAAAAATAGATCGTGTTCGGTAAAATTTTGATGGAATTAAATAAATCAAACCATAAATGCAACCGCGTTCATCGGAACGATCCTGACAGTCATGCGTTCTGTCACAGTGTTTGGATGCAGGGATGCAGTATCCATTGTCACATTTGAAGTCGTCGACACCACATGCTGACCGGTAAAAGAAAATACTAAGTACACAACTTTTTATATAATAACAGGAAAACTGACAGAAAACAGTGCAGAGAATTGAAACAGACTAATGTTTAACTTCTAAAAGCTGGCGATTGTGCAATGCTCTATGAAAGAAGACGTATGAAGTCAATTGCAGATAAAAGTATAGTAACAAGGAATAAGAAACGTAACGAGATTAACGTAAGAAGAAGCGAACTACAAAGACAATTGAAAAGTAGAAAGAGATTTAAGAATCTGAACGAAAGGCTTCTGTGAATTGATAAACTTACGACAATTTTGTTCATCAGAATAGTCGCCTGGGTCGCAATCGTACTTGCGATTGCATCTCATACTCTGTGCTAAAATCTTCCCATTTCTGCATCTAAAGTATTCAATCGCTGGAAATATATGCAAAACATTGTAATAACTCTTATGATTGTAACGTTTTACATGCTATTTATCACCCATTTAATAAATATTCAAATGAAATACATAATTTTTAAGGCATACTAGGCATGGCATTTAACTAGTACTAAGTATATGGTGGTTTTATAATGTGACAGAATATAAGCATCTTACCGAAGCAATTCCTTTCATCGGATCTATCAGTAGGACAATCGACTCGGCCGTTGCAGCGTTTGTTGCGTTTGATACATGTCCCAAAATCACATTGCCAGAAATCCGGGCCGCATGCTTGTTATACGTAACAATTATTTGAAAATATACTTACTGTATGCATAATTAGTCTCATTGATTTCATAATTGCTTAAAGTCAATTATATAAACAAAAACTATCAACTTAGATAAGGACAAGAGTATTGGTTTTATTTCCTTTTAAGTACCTATTAACAGCACATGAGAATATAATCGACATGCTTCGAGGGTTTGCGCTCCTTATAAAGTAAACCATTAGCTGCCACGAAATCCTTCAAAGCTGTATAAAAACAGAACTTTAAGCTCATATAAAATCATGTGGACAGACAAATATACATACGACAGTCGATTTCGTCGCTGCCGTCTTTGACGCAGTCTCTGAAGCCATCGCACCGGAGTAAAATCGAAATGCAACTGCCGTCTTTGCAAAGGAACCTTCCACTGCTGTGGCAGACATGCTCACCTGTCCAGCTGATGTTACGAGATACTTACCGATCCAAATTGTAAAGCATGTGCAAAGACACATTTTAATAGCGTTAAAGCTTGTCTCATTGACTTGCATGATTTTGAAATTAGCAATGATTCTTACCGCAATTATTTTCATCGGAGTTGTCGCTGCAATGGCTGACGCCGTCGCACCGCTTTCTGCTCTCGATACAGAAACCGTCCGATTGGCAGCGGAACTCGTCCGGTTGACATTCTATATGCCAATACAGTTTTTTGTTAAGCTTTGCATAAGATTTAAAAAAATAGGTAATATTAGATTTTTTTCAGTATAAACAACTCAGTGTATATATTATCATAAGTAGCAACGCCACATAAAACGAACGAGAGAAGTTTAAATTGCGCGTGCAAAGTGACTTAATTGATTATTATGAATGTTTATGTCTCATATATTCTACAAAAAAACTTACCGCAATTCTGTTCGTCTTCTTGGTTTGTGCAATCAGCGACGCGATCACAAACCCTTGCACTTTCGATACATCGCCCATCATGACAACGGAAGTCATCAGCACCACATGTTTCTAAAACAAAACAAACACAAATATGAAACGTGAACTATAATTAATTAACTATACTACGCAAACTAAAACATATTGATAAAGTTAATATAATATCTGGTAGTCCGATCAGAAATATAAAACAGGATATTGCGGAAAAATATGGAACTGGCCAGGATTTTTAAAATACTAATTCGGCTTTAGCTATAATTCATAATGATTTTTATTGTATAAACATAGCTATTTACACATCAAAATACATAAATATAGAATACTAGCTGTTGACCGCCACTTCGCCCGCGTGAAATTAAAAAATATAGCCTATGCTACTCACAGATAAATGACCTTTCCAAATTTTTAAAATCGGCCCAGTAGTTTTTGAGTTATTGTAATACATACAAGAATACAAATCTTTCCTCTTTATAATATTAGTAAAGATAGTATAGATTTAGCACATATGATTTTACCATTCCGTTGTATTGACTTAAATAACCTTTTTTTTAACAGCGACATCTGTCTTTCAAACGAGTAAATGTAATCGCGATTTAACGGCATTAAAAGTAAAATGTTACGTTTTCAACCGCTAGAGGGTTCTGTTCTCATACTACCATGTTTTCTCCGAATTCATGGAAATAATCTGCAATAGGCAGTAGGTTGTTGGTGAACCTATAATTGAAGTGCCTGAGCTTAGTATAGAAGACTAGTCCACAAGTGCCATACCATGAATGATGTCTAAGGAGGTGGACATGAAATGCTATGTCCTGCTAAACTCAGACCATCAGTGTACAAAAATCTCAAAATTTTATTTAAATTTGTATTATTTATTATTAAAAATTACATAATTATTAATATAATAGTAATACTTTAGGATCTGTATAATTAACAACAAAAGGCGTGTAAATATACCTAAACTCTAATGCTATATTTTGAAGGTACGAACTGTGATAATTCGACGCCACACCAGGATCACGTAAAACACATTCAAACAAGTTCTCGTTATCCGACAATAAAGGAGAAGAAAAAAAACTGGCATTTCACGCCGATTTTCCTAACACTTTATCCTGGGCATAAACATTTTCTGAAACACCTTCGCAATATTTAAAATTCAGGTGTCGCGGAGTCTACGTGATATACTTATCGTGGTTATACTAAATAGGTAAACGTTATATTTCAGAGTGCGAGCATACAGTACAGCACAAACTTTGAGATAATCTTTTTCTTTATAAAAAGTTTTGCACTGTTTTCGATTCATTATTTTTATTTTTAGTTTTGATCGGATTCTTCTACTCTGTCGTTATTGTCTTGGCAGGACCGACCGGTCTTTTAATTGGTAGAGAATAGAATTAAATCGAGCATTTTATATTTTAGTTACAGTAATAATTGGGAACGAAGGCGAGGAGATTGATGTGATTTATTTAAGTACGTGCCGTCAGCATCGGCCTATAATTTGTATTGTGGGTGTTATCATGGTCGACAAGTAACATATTTTATTACATTACGTACATAACTGCTGAAATATTTAAACATTTGTAAGACACTCGCCTGTTGTCTAATACTGTTTTTTGTGATTTATTATAAACTTTTCTGTAATTATTTTTTTTTATTAAATTAAATTAAATTATGTAATGTACACTCGGTATAAACGCGGATCTACGTCACTTGTAGCCAGTTGAGTAGTTTTACGATTTTAGATATCGTTCTAAGGACCTTATCGACGCAGTCGACGAAACAAGATACACTCCATATCATATGATGAAACGAATTCTTTCCGATAAAGACATTATAAACTTAACTGCACATCTAAAATTAAACTACAAATTAAAATTGAAATGTTAGCTCGCGGCAAATCTCCTTTGCAGACAGACTAGGTCACATTTGCGATTATTTCTGGACGTGAATTGATAAGTTCAGATATAGGAAACTATAAATCGCCTTATTACTGGAGGTAAGTACCTATTTTATATCACGAAATTACACAAATGCACTACTGTACTGCACACTGTACTAGTGTATTTGTACACAGAGTAACTGTATACTTGATTACTTTAGAGCTTTGAATTCTGACCTCCTGTTGCCTTGGCTTGAATGATTTTGAATAGTAAGATGTTATTCCATACATTCGTATTCCGAGAATGTTACAGCCGTTGCGACTATAGTATAGTTGACATCATATTAATACTCGTAATACTAGCAGTTCCATAACATTAAGTACAAATTTCGCAATATTTATGAAAAATATATTTGCCAGTCACAAAACTGCAACTGTTTACAATACTTTCCCCGTAGAATCTATTTCTATTTCACTTATGTTGATCTGAGTGTGCATACACACACGTGCATGCACACTCAGATCAACATAAGTGAAATAGTCTCACATTTAAGTATATGTACTTAAACATATTTAAATTGTATATTATTTTTAGTTAAAAAAATATGAAAACAAAGTACAGTACTTTTCAAAATAGTTTGACAATAGTAATATTAGTGTACTAAAGTTATAGATTATTCCTTGCTTTGTTAAATACAAAGTATCATAATTCATACATCTTAATATCTCAATAGCTACTTTTTACTTAAAAGGGATACCTCAGCGGTGGTTTTGTCGTGCCCCGAACTCGGAAAGCTATAATAAACATTGTTATATGACGAGAATACGCGCCTACAAAATCTAATTTATACGCGTTCTTCGGCATAAATTCGATGTGCATTTTTGTCCAATCCTATACAAGACTGCATATTTCGTAATTATGCGAAAAGGTCTTTAAAAATTGAGTATGCACGCAAATTTCTACAGTTTTAGTTCGACGTCCTAACAAGTTTATTTGAAAAATATTTATGAAGACAATACCTATATAAATGAAATATCAACATCAAGAGATGATCATTACTAAGTTCTAACCACAAAATAAATAATACTTAAAGTTTGTAGTAGATATTAAGGAATAAAGATTTGAAATAGTGTTAAGAATAAATAAAATAATATACTAAGAAATTGATACGAATGCTAAAAGTCTGTTGCCCCATCATGTAATATAGACAACGTAAGGTTGGCAAATAAATTAAGCTTGGTAATAAGTTGGCTGCACCAGGTACAGGGTGGCCCTTATTACCGAATTGTCCCCGCTACTTCGTGACATGACCACTGCTAAGTCGCGAAGCACTTCCAGTTAACTGGGACAGTCAGCCCGAAGTTACCACGATTGATTACTACTTTACTCACTATTGCGTCTATTAGTTATAGAAAACTAGCTTTAGCTAGCGAGTCTGCCCGCGTAGAATTAAAAAAAGTAAGTAAGGGTGTTCTTTTAGACCGTCCTCTACATTTATGCCAAATTTCATCAAGGCGACACACTTTAACAAACATCCATCTAAACTTTTGCATTTATAATAGTAAGAAGTAAGATTATGTTTTATCGTTTCATTTATTTACTTCAACGTCTGATGTAGCTTCGATTATTAAAATATAAGTATGTACGTCTCTTAGATGTTACAAAATAACTAGATATATTTTTGGACCATAATTTTGACAAAGTATGATGACTTAAAAATGTTAAAAATTAAATAGAAATAATTTAGAGTTTTAACAAAACTTTTTGATTGTATTTTATGTTCACATAAGTTTGAATGAATTATAAAGATTGATTTTGCGTGTTACGTTTTTTGTATAGTCGTTAAAATATGTCTAGATGGAAAAAACGTATTTAAGAATAGTATAAAAAGACTTTTCAGGGTACTATTTGAACCACAGACACGCGATACTTTTTGTCAACTATGATAAGTTTCGTTGAACTTTTCAACTTGGTCGGAGGACTGGGGCAAACATCTTTTTAACTTTATGTAAAATGAAATATATACATCTACATTTTCGACTTTTACTTGATTCTAAGGTGCAAGGTTGATTTGCATTTTGCAATCTAGTTTTTGAGATTTTTAAGTTTTTGAGTGACCCGGATTCAATGCTCTTAAGTGTACTATGCTCGAATCTGTAAGAACTTGCTTTGTATTTTTTTCTACATATTAGTATTCCGCCCGCAAAATCGCTGTCACCTCTATGAGCAATGTGCAGCCAGATCTCTCAAGCCTGCGTTGATTTACAGCACGTTTTGCATATTAGCGATTCGAATGCCGCGGCGTTTCTTGATACAACACATTTAATTTATCTATATTATTATCTACCAGTTTTGAAAAATGTGGTATTCACACGTAACACTCAAATCGCTAAATAAAATGAAATTGTAACTAAGAGAGAGGATGAAATGAAAGGGTCGCCAAACAAGGACTTATTAAAGCGGTCGGCATTTTGACGTTTTCCATACACAGGCTGCAGTTTTTAAATTAACAAAATATAATATTAATTAAATTTTGAAAAAATACGTTGCTATTCTATTTGGATGCACAATAAGTACATTATGAAATTAATTTTAATTTTATCTAAAAAAGAAAATTACTTTCCTATATATTTAATTAATCTGTAAGTAAACATGTAGATTAATGTATGTTTAAGTGCATTCGAACCTATAATTAAGTTCTCAAATGAATGGCGCAGTTCAAAATCCGGTTGTGCATTGTATAGCTCACAATTGACTACATACTTCTTACGTACTCCGAAGTCGCATGGACGCATCGAGCTGTCATTGTTTGGTCGACAACAAAAAATATCACTTGAATTATAATCATCCTATGGGTAAACGACCTGTGTAACAACTAGTCAAATACCAAAGCTCTATTTAAATTTTATAAAATACAACACGTCAAAGAGACGGGATCTTAATAAATCCGTTGGGGACCGCATTATTTGTATATCGTTTGTGGAGACAGCCCAACAATGGTGATTGATTTAATATGCAAAACAACGACTTATTATTAAATACAGATTCGAAAGCGACGTATGTAAAAGTTGTTATTGTTAATCCTTAAAAAAAACTATAGGTTGTCTTTGCTAACATTAATCTTACTATTATTATTAATGATGGATGGATGTTTGTTAATAGGTATACTCGTAGATAGCCTAAACGGCTGAACGGATCTCGGTGTAATTTGGCACAGTTGTAGAGGATAGTCTGGAAGAATACAAAGGCTACATATTTTGTTTTGTTTTTAAAGCCACGCGGATGGAGTCGCAGGCGAAAGCTTGTATATATATATATATATATATATATATAATCTTACAAATGATTATATTAAAAAAACGTTAGTAAAAACAATAACATTATGGTATTATTAAGTATTCAGTTATATTAATTTTTAGCCATAATCTCGCAGAAGCTGAAGCCCTCTGTCATGTTAATAACATCTGCGATGACGGTGGTTAATCTTTCGTGAACCGGAGGGTCGTTTGCTAAAAATTAGAGACTCCAGAAATGCATACATTTCCATCATAATATCAGCATTAGCTTTATCGTTTGTGACGCTATCTCTTTCTAATGGCTTACAAGAGACAGAGATGTATTCATTTTTCACTGTAAGGTTATATTTTTATTAATATTTAAAATTAAAGACAGCGTTTCATGGATTTTTTTAGTTTCGACATCTTGAGAAATTGATGCCGAGGGCAGATACTTTGTACAATTTCTTAGTATGTGTTCTCAGCAAGAAGTTTTAATTTATATATGCGACATTTGAATTCTAAACATAAGTTAATACAAGACGACAAACATCTTTCAAGTTGTTAATTTAGAACCAGAAGTTAATCCTTAAATCGGTTTTAATCAAAGGCTGTTAGAAAGTCACGGTAATAATAATAAAAACCACATTTTGTTTTTTTCTCTAGCTGTATTATAGTGTTATTCATTTTTTTCCTAAGTTGATAGAAACGATCGATTCACATTATTGGGTGTGTAGAGGCGAGACTCAAGTGCGTTACCTCTTGTCGGGGGATTTATTGAAAAATCAGCCGTTTCGTAGTAAATATTGAGTGTCACAAAGGGCCGATGAATATTTAAAAGCTTCGTCTTATTAGATCAAATACCTCGTGACCGAGTAGCGAGACGCTGCTAAATAAGAAACACTTACGTCAACTTTACCGCCTTCATATAAGAACTCTTCAGATACTCATAAATTACTGAAGCTCATATATTTAATTTAAAAATAAAAACTAGAAGTTAAAACACCAATAACCTAGACCAAGGTATAAGGACCAGCATACAAACTACTTGAAGTCGCAAGTGTATGTTTCCATAGTTCGCAATCGTTTTATGTCCGCTGTACACGAACCGCAGTCTGTTGTAATGCAAGTTATCATAATTTCGATTTTAAATTAAAACTCCAGATATCCAATCAGCAGGACATCAACTGTTTTGTTAGGGATAAGAGTGTCGAACTATCCATCTATAGAAATAACTAGCTTTCGCCCGCGACTCCGGCGGCGAGGAATTAAAAAAACACAAGGAAGTACCCTATGTGTTCTTCCAGACAGCTCTACATCTATGCTAAATTTCATGCGTTTAGGCTTCAAATTCTAACAAACATACATCCATCCAAACATGTACATTTATAATATTAAGTAAGAAGTAAGAAAGACATAAGTACAGGTAAATCGATAGAGTTGCTATTTGTAGAATAAATTTTCTCGTAATCTTGTTCACTGTCCACTTGCGTTTATATCAAGAAAGGTTAAATGTTAATTCATGTGAAAATATTTCAGACGTCCTTAATTTATGCCTAGATCGAATATGATAATGTACGTCTACAGTCTGTATCTCAAATGAGACGACGATAAAACGTGCTAAAACACGATTGCTCGAAATAAAAAAAACAATAGCTCTGTTATAGATAAATTTACGAGTGTCGGTCGTAAGTGAGCCCGGTCGTGGCGAGCTCGCTACAGAAGATGCAATTACAATGTTTTGTGGCGAGATTGGTCCGACTCTGATTATGCTCCGCCTCTAAGCGCCAGAGAGTTACAATTTAATAGAATAGTCTAACACATTAATACACACTATATATACTACAGGATTTGTAGTGTTATGTCATTATAATATAACTAAAGAAATACTGAGAGAAAGGGAAAATTTTGAGTTTTCTTTTAATTACTATGTGCTTTTAATTTATGGTTTGAGGTTAATTTGACGCTAATATTAATTAAGAAATACATTTATTCAGTCTATTGAAGGAATTCAAGGAATTGAAGTCCTTATGTCAGGATTTTGTTAAGTATTATTTAAAATAATTGCCATGTCTAAAAGTATTAAATCTACGTAAATTTATGTAAATCGACAGGACAATAATATGATTAAAAAGCCTTTGCCGCACGATTTTGGGAGTACAAAAAATTAACGCTAAGTAATTACACTAGTTTAGAAAATTAATATACCTTAGGCATTCGATTGTTTACCAAGTTATTAATAATGGACTACCCATGAGATAAGATATCGCTTTCACTATATTTGATATTTGATCTGAACCTTTCAAATAAGGGTACTAAAATGGGAACATCAAAGTTCATTTCATTTACATATTTGAATGAAGACAGAAGTGTTTACTTCATAATGTGCAATGAAATTTTAATTGATGATAATATGTGACATACATTTGAAGTTAACATTTCATAAAGTATAAGATAAAAGCTAACTTCGTCAGAGCTTCGATAAAATAAAAGTTTTAATGCACAGGCGACGGAAGCAGTTGATTTCAGTTCTCACGACGAACATAATGCTACCGTGCGAATCGTGCAAAAAGCACAAGCACAAAAAATCATCTCGCGAATGATGGAATGGGTTGGAACAAATGTGTATCGCTGTACGGTAAGGGGATTAATAAAACAAATCTTTTTTTCAAGCTTTACTTGTATCAAAAGATTGTATTGTAATGATCGTCTTTAAATATTTCATTTAGACGACATCGAAACGCGTCGTGGTTCCTTTGCGTATGTTCCAAAAATTTAGGATACGTTAAGCTCGGAGTCCTTACTTCACACTTACTTTTATAAACTAAATCAAAACGCTTTACCTTTTCAGGAGAAGCTTTCGTTATAAGTTGTCATTACGTTCTTTACAGAGATTATTGTGTGCACGGATTTTAACGACAAGTTGTCAATGTTTAAGATTGTATTTAGCAGGTTTCGCCACCACCTTTCGCGTCCCCACCTTTGCGAAAAAGAAAGAACTTTTAATACGGCTTACGAGTTATGAATGTCGCTATACCTGAGTAAAATTGATAGCAGTTGCGCACAACTAAGTGGATATGCATTTAAGGCACTTATATCCAATTCAAAGTTTACCAAAGCAAACGCTAAAACGATAGACTACGTGGGCGAGTACAAATTTCACTTGTACAGTATATTTCGAGTTTCATGTCAACAAGTTCGTTCATAAGGCGAACGTGTGGGTGCTTAAGCGGATTTCAAAATTCAAGGAATTAATGTTCGTGTATTTCACGTAATTGGTTGCTTCAAATAAGTACTTTTAAATATTATATTTGCATTTGGGAACTACAGAGGAATCCAACATCAATTGTCTTGCTGACTTTAAAGGCGATACCTCTACACCAGCGACATAAAATGATGGTAGAACAATAAAAATAGTTTAAATACTAAATTATACTTACGTCGAAACTGCGCTTGAATACGTCCCGCACATTGTATGGCGATGAGGAGACACAGGACCGTCCTCGTCCCCATGGTAGCAATCACTTGAGCTCACTAGAGAATCGCATCTATGTCGTTCGAACTACCGGTTACGAGTCGACAGCTGTTTGATAATAACAAATTGTGATACTTTTCTATTGTGATAGCCTTTTACGTTCTCCACACAGCTGTTTCAAAAACAAAATCGCCCACGAAACAAGTTTGAATGTGTCCTTATCTGTTATATTATATTTTAATAAGAATAAGGATTTTAAGACAATTCAGAAAATTCATTGGATAAGTCTTGTTTGGTCTGTTGAAAGTGAAAAGTTTAAAATTCGCGTACAATTTTTTAAGTAATGAATGGAAAAAATCTTTCATCATTTATTTATTTTCTACAGTAACAGTTGGATGTTTTACACGTTATAGCGATTAGTGTTATTTTTATCTTTCATTGTTGTAAATAAAATTGTCACACAACATTACGTGGTATATTAAATTGCGCCACGACACCGACTGTAAAATATTTAGCTGATATTTTTTAACAAAAGTCTCAAAGTGATAGCAAAAACCATTTCCGTTAATGTTTTCAGTTAATGCAAATTCTTTAACATATTATTCTCATTTAACATTTGTGTAAATATATAACTTATGAAGTACAAAGTGTTTGTTTCTTGAAGCAGTTTTCCTTTGTTGCCTCGTCGTCGCTAAGCTTGAATACATCTCTTAACTCTATTATGTTCATATGTTTTTCTTACAAGGGAGTATTCCGCTCTTAAATGAATTAATACTTCACTTGAATACTGCGAATACCTGAACATATTGTTTTTCGTGTGCATTTTTCAAGATTTTATTTACTTTACGCGTGACCTTGGAGTGACCTGAGCAGCGAATTTAATTCTTTGACTATACCTATAGAGAAATATAATTAAATAAGTTCCTAATAATTCGCTAAAACTATATTATCCATACGTTTGCGCTAGATCTATTTACTGTCTCTAATTTTAGACATCTAGGTATATACCACCATTATAAAAAATCTGCTCGTGTAATTTTTTTAACTATGAAGCAAGACTGTTTTAAATAAAGATATGAGATAATTGGAACATACGCCTGGTACTAAAAGTATTTTATTTTTGATCGGGAGCCCTTGAAATCGCCAACATCTGGTTTTTATTAAGAACGTTTGGATGTAAGTCAATGTATCATATTTGCGTATCACCGGACATTAGTTAAAAAACATTCGTGGTCGTCCATTTCTAATGTCGAATACTTGTATTAAGATGTCTTTATGAACAATATGTATTACCACAAGTGGAGTATCACGGCAACTAGCAATTCGACTTGGGAATTAACTCAATGCCATCGAAGTCGAAGTCGAGTACCATTATTGCCATAATAAATTGTCAGAAGTGATTGTTATTTGATGACGAAATTATTATTATTATAGCACTATTAAATCCTGATCCCTGAAGAATGTAATTGACAGTTAAAAAGTAACAAATATACCATATATTAAATGTCTATCTATTATTGATTAATCACATAGAAAAACATCAATGGCATGACTAGTGTACCGTATGTCCTATTGATCATTATCTACGACCACAACCAAACGTCTAGTCTAGCATGAATATCACGTCGTTTCACACTTTACATTTTAATTGCCTGTCTATCATATTTATGTAGCTTCATTTGAAGGTCTAAAAATTGTATCGTAAATAAATGGGAAAATCACCTTATTATTGGTATTGATAAACTTTAAAAATGTAATAAATCAATGACATTTTTTTCAAATTTCACAAATTCACTAAATGTCGGAAAACTAACTAAAAACGGTTTTGTATTGTTCATTTATTTGTTTATTCGATTTTTCCACGAATAGATACTGCCGTCGGGCTTCCAACGAATCGGTCTTATTGTCAAAAATGTTTATAAATAAACTTTATAAATATTATAATTTAATGCTGAACAAAGATTAGAACGGTGTGAATAGAACCCATTAAATAGGGAAGCTGTAAAGTGGTAATAAAAATATATAAATGAAGGAAATATAAATCCATTTTGAAGATTTTAATTACTTTTAACATTGAATTTACGTGAACAAGGACCATGTTACAGCTCACCTTTTATCTTAAGAACTAAGAAATAGAAGTGCGGTGAGAATGGAAATGTGTCAGTTCTTTTCACAGTCTTTGGACGACAAAAAAGCTTGGCGTAATCAGCGCCACTGTCTCGCTTACTTAACCTTTCTTTGTCGTGTCGGTATTTTGAGGTTGTAAAATTTTTGTTCATATCATTTTAAAGGATAAATTTTAAATATCTGATTCAAAATACATAAGGTCACAAACTGTAAAGATGTGAAAGCTGAGCGTGGATTTACAGCGACTGTTTGCATACTCATCATTTTTTAATTAGTATTAGAATATTAATTAGTATTAAAAGTAAAACGTTCATAAGTGACAAACATTGATTTTTGTTTAGGAAAACCTCAAACAATCGTTTAGTTAGGTAACTGGCTTAATACAAATTGTTCGCAACCGAACACCAATCAGGTATTCAACGTAAAATATAATCAAATAGATTGCCTTTAGCTATCTTCGTCCACATATACGTAAGCTTTTTAAATTTAGCCAATGTATCGACATTCCGCACTTTTGTATGAAGAAAAATTTCGAGTCATTGCGACTGTCTTCGCACGCTTGTGTGCTTGTTCTATTTGGAATAATCGATATCTCCAAGTTACTTTTACAACGATAACAATCATCAGTATCTGTAAGTTACGTTATAAATTAATTTTCTATTAATATAACTTAACTATAATTTAACAAATTAAAAATATATTTTCTATTAACAAAAGTTTAAGCGAGCCTATGGTAGCACACGAAAATAGTAAAGGAAAACTATATTGTCCCCACGTATTCATTGGTAAATTAAACATGAAGGACCAACTGCCGTTTTCTTTAAGGAAGTACACGGAGAACAGTTTGCATTCACTAGTTGCATCGCGCACGCCATTGCCAAAGGCAACGTCAGCAAAGCTGAGGAATGTTCTTTAGTGGAACTTTTACTATTTGAATATTTTGCTCATTAAAAGATGCTGTAGGAATAGTTACGAAAGAAAACTTCCTTCGTACTTTTTTGTATCTAGTAGCAACTAATTTATTTATCAGTCTCTTTACCAAAGTATTGCTTTATGATATGTGAAAATAAGAAACGAAAATTTCAAAGATTGTGTATAACTTATTCATAATAATGTTTACCATAATTCTAATAGTATTAACTTATTTTGAAAGCTGATATTAATTCTGCGATGGGCTGGTTTCGCGTGCACGGTCCCCAGTTCTTTGACGCGACCCAAGTTACTAGCGTAAAAGATTGAATTTCGAACAAATTATTTTCATGCATTGATTTGCTATATACTATTTAGTATTAGAGAGCGTCGGTGGCTCAGTGGTTTAAGTACTTGAATAAATTCAAAGATATGTGTGAAGTCAACCAACCCGCACTTGGCCAGCGTGGTTGACTAAGGCCTAGTCACCCTAACTTTAGGGTAGGCTCCGAGCCCCTCGGTGGGGACGTATAGTGAGCTGGTGATGATGATGATGATGATTTAGTATTAAAAATAAGATTATCAGTTCTAAAAATTTCTACTCTATATTAATTTATTTTTAAAGTAAACGTCAAACTAAAATCCAGCTATAGATTGATTTAAATGATCATACAGTAAATTTTTCTTTATTAAAATTATTTTAGCTTTCGGAACTGGGCAGTGTTGCGGACGCTTTATATTGAATCTGTTTACTTATTAAGGTGAATATATTTATCAAAATTCCGCTTGCGCTTTTCACTTACACCACACTAAGTGATCGTAAATAGTTACTCTTTATGCAATACCGGGACCGTCACGACATCTCCCTTGTTTTGTCATTTAGCGTGCGGTAACATTTTTCTGAACTATAATATTTGCCTTATAAAATTATCCGTGAATTTCTTGCAGTTTTCAGTAAAATATTTTACCTTGTCTATGAAAGATATTAAGTAATGTACATATTTATAAAACGTTGAAAATTTAGGAATTAGAATAATTTAGTTAACTATGATTAAGTATTTAGTTCAGGTATAACTTAAAAATCAAACGATATTACAAAATGTTCTTTAAAACGCATAACATCTCGTCTCAAAGTTGCTCAAATACAATTAGTTTTGCATGAACAATATTCCAAATTGATTGCAAGCGATCGTTGATTATAGACTTAATATGAGCTCCTTCCAAACACCAGTAAGCGGGAGCCGCAATTCAAGTTGATCGGCCATTCACATCGAATTAATTAGTTTACCGACTTAACTATAGCCCCCACGATCCATTGAAACGAACGGAATTAGATGCATTCCGAAGATATGCGATAGATTCAGAATATGCAATGATCTGTTAATGCATAGCTTCAATTTAAAATAAAAACACGCGAAACAAAGCTGACGCTTGTAAAGACGTTATTTACCACATAATGTGAATTAAATCGGAGTTAATTAATGTAATAATAAAAATTTCCTATTAAATAACACCTATAAGTTCACAAAAACCTTACTAAAATCTAGGATGATAATTTTTTTTCACATTTTTACCAAAGTATCAACAAACGTGATGTTTTCATATCAAATGAAAGTATTAAGTAATTTCTAAGAAGCTGTAATCAAAACATATTTCTAATTAGTATTTAAGTTACTTGTATAATAGGAAAATTTCATCGAGAACGAACAGTCACGAGTTGCCTTGCTAAAGTTGTAATTCCGTGGAACTAGTGCTTCAGTTACCTAAGTCGAAGAAACTCGATTGTTCTTACCAAATGTTGCCTACAAACCAAAGTATTGGTTACGTAGTAACGTAAATTAGTTATTGAAATAAGATTATGAAGGCAAATTCATAATAAACTTAAGAACTGAAATAGTTTAAATGGGAGGTATAAATCATAGTTGATATTAAAACCACTCAATGGTTCGTAGTAGTCGGTAGGTTATCGACTCTAGTAATAAATACAGTGTAATTATAAAGCACAAGCAACGCGTCAATCAAACTCAACGAGTGCTCTCATCGTTATTGTTCAATTTGTATGAAGATTGATGGCACCTTCTATTAAATGACCGACACATTAAACAAAATATTTGAACGACAATGTCACATTCCCTGCCACTAACAGAGCGGTTAAATGGGTTCCCTGAGTGTAGATTTATTACGAGAAATATAATTTTTAAACAATTATTACTCTAAAAGGACAGGGGCCGTTAAAGGTTCGTAAGACATAGTCAATACGAAAATACCAAACTGGGAATAGATTCCCAGATTTGAATATTTAAATTGTCTGTATACTGCCTACTGCCTACAACATACAGTACGTTTACCATTACCCAACAGGAAAGAAATGACCACGTCAAAATGATTTATCTGATTCGGTAAAAATAAGAAAAATCTCGATCAACATTCACATCACGTCAATGGCACATAATTCACTAAGCTCGTAAACTTAACAAGGACTTAAAAAGGCGTATCTATAAGTCCAAATTGATCAAAAAAATACAATCTTAACCTTGACACCATAAATGCTAAATAAATTTTGTTATCTAAACAACTACCTACTTTTAGGTTTATTATCTAATTAGCTTGCGCCCGCTACTCCGTCCGCGTGAAATTTAAAAGAACAAAAGTGAGTAGCCTATATGTTCTTCCAGACTATGCTCTACATCTATACAACATTTCATCAAAATCCGTTCAGCCGTTTTGGCTACAAACTCTAACATCCATCCATCCATCTAAACATTCGCCTTTATAATATTATACAAACATATGTATTAATACATAGTCCGAACTGGGCTTAAAGACTTTAGTAAGAGAGAGTTCTATTAACGAGGAGCAAAAAAAAAATTCATGCACTACGACTAAAATATGGGATTAAAGTTGGTACGTAAATTTTCTTACATACGAACAATAATAGTACACCATCAAGTGTACATTAAAGAGTTCGTATCAGTGTAGTTGTTAAGCTTTATCAAATAAGACATTTAGCTATTCGCTTGCTGAACATTTAATTTGTCTCGCTGTACCTTGTATTAAACCGTATTCTGAGAATTCAGCCCACGCTTGTCTATACACATCAATTGTTTGTCGTACGGTTTGTCATCTCACCCACAACACGCTCGATCGGAAACGATTCACAGCTTTAATATGCTGATTTATTGTTGCCTAGAATAGAATAAACTACGCCAATTAGTACGCAGCGGCTCATGAAAGTGCTTTTAAAAAGGTCACTGGAAATCGCCTGTTTGTAAAATGCGTGATTTTGATGGCTTTTACGTATATGGTAACCAAAATGTGAATTTTCCGGAAAACCATTTTAGTCTAAGATAATAATGCAATAGTGTTCGTGTGTTAAGGTATATTCCGCGGTGTACTGTATTCAAAATCACATTATTTAAACAAATCATTAATAAATTGATTTCAGGAATATAAAGACCTTGTTTTCTAGAATTCGAAAATCACAAAAAGTCAATTTGCTGAAAAGACGAGTTTGCGTAGGAACCGCCGATTTGTAAAATATATGAGTACTTTCCTAGTATATATAGACGGATCAATTCTTCGAGGCATAGTTTACGGTGTCAATGAATCGATAAGATTGTTTACACAGCACGACTTTAAGTTTATCTTTAGGGTATTTAAAGCCACGTAAACGATGATAACTCATGTGTCAAAGGGCTTGTGATCTTGAACGAAGTCTGCGACCTGTTGTTAAGCAAACATTAAAACATAAAGTGATAAAAAAAAATTGTGGTTCCATCTTAAGCGTTTTTATACTACGATATTTATCGTTTATTTTCTATTATGAATAGCGTTATCACTAAAATTACAATTAAAATATACCAGATAATATTTTCGACCGTTGTAAGTAAATACAGTCACGCTAGATGGCACTGTATTAAAAGCGAAAAGCTCTCAAACGCACTTATGTGTTCAACACAATACAAACATCCGTGTCACAAAGCCTCGCCACGATCTCACATCAAAGCGCGGCTGTTTAAATGTTGATGATATCAAAATAACAGTTTGTGGCGCACAGTATTCATTGTTTCACACAAAATAAACCTTTAACCATTTTGAGGTGCTATAAGTACAAAACATTCTTACAAACGATGTTATATAAATATGTGAATAAAATCAATCACATATGAAAAATGTAACATTTGTGTTAGTATTAGAGTATTCCAAAAATACATAATATTTTACTAAGTGTGTAAACTTAAGTTAAATAGCACTTACTAGTTGAACTCATATCTTTAACTATCGGCAATTACAAAGCAATCGTTTTTGTCCCACAATCGTTTCCAGTTCTGTTTTTTTTTATTTATTTATATAAAAAACGAAACATGTTGATCGTGGTAACAAAATAAACATTTGTGTAATTTTTATGTTTGCCCGTCTCCAACTTTCAGTTTTGTTTCGATAACAACTGCGAGAGACGTATTCCCTTTGATGGTAAGACTTAGACACGTACACGTGGCCACATCAAAGAATAACTTATTTGATCTTAAACAAATATTCCGTCGAATTGAACAAAGCATTTATATTTTCTTATAATCTTACCAATATTTATAATCTAAATATACCCGGAGATTATCAACTTTACACCATACCATAAGTTATACCATCAGAGACATGCATACATGAAAACTAACTTGTGGGGACTTATCAAACTCTGTATGACTATTCACTCTAATAGCAAGACCTATCGAAGTTGTTATCGAACATATATATGGTAAATTCAAGTACTTCATCTTGAAACTTAATTCTCGATAATTGTTGTACAGTCGAGGAAACTGGCGGTGTCCCATCTCAAAAGCTACAATCGTTTGAATATTTTGAAACGAGACGCGGAACCAAAATCAATACAACGCAGCTTAATGTGTCTGTACGAAAAAAGCGGTTAGTGTTATACGGCTAGTTTCTTTGTTTATTATCCTTTCGTTTGTACTCAATGCTATCTAATTAGTTTTTTGTAGGAAGAGGCGTAGTTTCTCTCGTTGCAACGAACAAGGCTTTTCCTAAGGTAGAACACCGCGGAGATACGTGACTGTATCTTATTACTTATAGCGCTTAAAGTAATAAATTGATTTCATAGTCATCGCAATACTTTGAACAACAAGAAACCATTAGCCCGAAAACGTAATTCGAGTGAAATGCTCATAAGAAATCTAACACCTCACCATAAGTCTGACGTGATACATAAACAAAAATCAATACAGTAGAGATCACCTGGTTCCGCCTACGTTCGTCCAATGACTAAAGGTTAACAGAGACAAATCCAACTACCCGCTCTACAAGTTATTATTACATCTTCCTTATTGTTTATACCATTTGTTGTCTTCATATAAAATCTATTATCAAATAAATATTAAATCAAAAACTAAGAATAGCTGAAGTTATGATATAATATAATTTAGCAGTTAGAGTCAGTTAAATTACAAAAGGGAACCTTTAACTGCTTGGTACGGACAGGGTTGATAACCCGAACCGTTTCGTACAATCGGGTACCGTTAGAATCGGGCGAGGCCTGTGCTCTCGCGCATCTAGACTTTACAATACCAATGAATACGTACTTATGTATTTCTTAGACCACTTTGCTTTTGTCATTATAATTTCTACATCCACCGACAGAGGGCCAAACAAAACGATTAAAGGTTATTCACAATAGCGAAGGCTTGTAAAATAATATTTTAAATGTATGTTTTGTCGTAATAAAACAAATATCGATGAAATTAAAATGTTTCGAACGTATGTTAATTGAATTATCATCAGCATTGATGAATTCATTGAATTACTATATCTTAGTAATGTTCAACATAGTCCCATATAATAAGTAAATGTCGACCTTGCAATATAAATTGCAATTTCAGAAATTATTATTGAAATTTGTCAATATTTGAACCCTACAATATGTAAAACCAAATCGAATGCTAACAATTCTATAACATATAGATATAACTAGCTTTCGCCTGCGACTTCGTCCGCGTGGAATTAAAAAAAAACGAAAGTGTCTATGTGTTCTTCCGGACTATCCTTTACGTCTACGCCAAATTTCATCGAGATCTGTTCAGTTGTTTAGGCTACAAACTCTAACAAACATCCATCCATCCATTTAAACTTTCGCATTTACAATATTAGTAAGAGTAAGATAGAAATAAGGACCGGAATAAATGTATCAAATCTCAGAATGAATAGCTAAATAAACATGCAAGCGTTTTAGATGAATTTTACCAAAAATTTTACAAAATAAATATTAGCACATGTCTGATTAATCTCATCCAAGGTTCATCATAGGAAGCTTTACCGTTTGAAAGAGTAAATAGCATAGCATAGTGAGTTTATAAAGAGCTTGCGTTCACCGACTATATTAAAGTCAATAAAATGTAATTTTAATTTCGCTCCTTTTCTTCTTCACCTTTCTGATACCATACAAAAATTTGAATAAGTTCAAATAACTATTTATAACTAACAAAAGTTAACAGTCAATAAGTCGCTTAAAGTTAAGGCGTAAGTGCAATTTTTAAATGTTTTCTTACACGTCTGATGCAGTATTGAAAGTCAAAAATTTAATATTACGTAGGTAATTTCAGTTCGATCTCCGGCCCTGACGGTGAAGTAACAGATTCGTACACTATCGGCCGAATACTGAAACGAATCTTAATCTGATATTGGTCACACGGGACGTATTTTTTATTAGAGAAATCTGATTTTTTTAAATTATCATTTACAAAAAAAAACGATTCGTTTTTTTTAACTTTTTCTCCTGTCAAGTTAAACACTTCGCCAAGTAGGCGCCGCACAATCTGGCTAATGGCAAATTTTAATGGGATTTAGAGTTTAAGACGCTGCAACAAATATAAATATCGTTTCAGTATCCGGCCGTATATCGCTGTAAACTTCAATACATCGCTTTTTTCCAGTAGTCGCTATTAACTTTTAGAAATGCATCTAGATTTTAAAATATTTTTAAACGCGGGGAGCAAGTCTAATCCCCTTCCGTGTTTACTTTATTCTTCCTAGATTTAGTTTGTTTAGTCTAAAAACACTAGATTAAAATTCGAAGTAACCGATGATAACAAAACCGATCTCTGTTCAAACATTGAGTTTTAATTTCGAAATAGCTATACAAAAACATATCACCGTCTCTCTTTTCTTCAAACAGAAGGACGACAATAGTTGTTTCCAAGGAGGAAACGGTATCAGGTCTTTTAGAATTATTGCAATTCACGGCGCATTTCGTCATTGAATAAACATGAATTTACTTTCCACAATTTCTTATTTCAAATATTTTTTT
Organism: Papilio memnon; assembly: GCA_003118335.3. NCBI lineage: Eukaryota > Metazoa > Arthropoda > Insecta > Lepidoptera > Papilionidae > Papilio > Papilio memnon. The sequence goes on along the minus strand of LD688983.1, from coordinate 996,745 downwards.
TATCAGTATTATAAGTTAAAATCAATGTTTATTATCAAACGATTACTTGCAGTCGCGTGGAATATTAAAAGCTAAACAAATTTAATCGTTCGTAACAATTTGTGGAGGCTTCAAGGCTAGTGACGTTGCTTCTAAGTAGCATTATTTAATCGAATTGTGCCAACAGAATGCTATGTTAATATCAAAATTAACTGCATTGTACATATATTTAACCTCTTATTATTATTATTTATATTTTATTAGAGATTGCATTAGAAATTATTACACTTCAAATACATTTCTCGGCAAAATTTTTGTTTTTCAAATAACGTAGTTTTTGATAGTACCTAACAAATAAAAAAATAATATCAAATATACCTTAGAATTTCCTAGACCGTTTACCATTTGTCCGAATTCCTGAACAACACTATCATTTGGTTAGTAGTAAATCATCTTCTATAGTTTATTTGACTTATACGGAAATCTTAGTTACAGACGTATCTAACACGTAGGCAGTTATCATTAAAAAGCATATCATTCTAATGTCATCCTTAAATAAGTGCAAATCGTGTCAAAATAGCTTGTAACGAAAACTGCCCGTACATGAGAATAGTGCGTAGTGCATATGTGACGGTAAATCTTGAAAGTCGCCTTTTTATAAAATCAGCCAATAAAGAGGCCCGAACTAGTAAACGCTGATGACAGTGCTATCAATATATACAATTGCCGAAATTTAAAACGTAATTTTTTGAATGAATTTATCGGATAAGATATTTTCTTCGAAAAATTACAAACTGGCGAAATTCACGATTTGTCGGCGTTACATAGCGTAGCCGCTTTAGTGTTTTGGCTAGGTACCAAAGTGCACCGGCTAGAATCGTGCAGATGTCTTTATTGTATCAACAGGTTTACGGGGCCGAATTCAAAACAAGCGAGCTCTTTGAGCCTTCAAGATAAATCAATGAACAATTTCGCAGAATAAACAAGAATACAAATCTAATAACACCTACGAAGGCGATTGTTGGAACTGAAATATATTTGGTAAGAGTTTTCCGAACCGTGTTTTAATAACAATAAATAGAACAAGTGCCGGTTTCAATAGCATTTAGATAGAAGATGGGCTGCGAAAGATGAGGCCGCGGGTTCGAATCGGCAATTCGGAAATTGACAAAAACCAACCCATCCTTAAATATTAGAAGTGTAATTTTAACATATGAACATAAAAAGATTAATAATTAAAAGTTATTAAGTTGTTTAGTGAATGTTTATTTTTCAGTAGGTTAGATAATTTTTCTTTAAAACGAATTACGAGTAAAACAGTTTAATAGGTATTTTTGGTCAGTCCGTGTCAATTTAATAAGTAAATTAATTTGCAAACGCATGATTTTTAAGTACATGTATAAAATGCTGAATTTATAAAATCTGAATTCAAAACCAAAAACTCAGTTCCAATCTATTAACATAACAGCTCCAAGAAATGAAGGAAAACTTCACAAAGAAATTTTGTAATAAATAAAAAAACAGAACAGTAAGATCTTCAAGGTGATTAAATCCAGAAACTTGCTGCTAAAATATGAAGTCATCATCAAATTTTACGGCTGTAGATAATCTAGGTTGAGCGTCAAGAAATATTTGCCGCGTGACGTTGCTATCAATTTGATTTAACTTTTGTTTGTACTGATAACAGTATTACATTATTTTTAAACTTTGAGAGAAAATGTTTTTTCAAACAGACAAATTAAAACATTCAAACTTGTTTCTTACAACACGGTATCGACAAAAAGAAACCTCAAGACTTTCCGAAGTTAAAAACTGTTAAAAAAGTTCTTAGATTTGTTAATTTACCGTACTGCTGGGCGTTTGAACTGGCGCGTTGCCGTGTGGAGATCGAGGCTTGCACAAAACTTACGGGTTCGTAACGCGCGACTGGGTCGTAAACGTGCGCTTGCACGCACGGTTGGGCGACGACTGACGGACCGGCGGATGGTATGGTGTATCCTGAGGCACAGAATGACGCGATGCATCTGCCCCCTGCTTCACTCTATAGCCTCTCCGCCTACGCCTGGACGGAGCCTCTATTTCCGAAATAGACATTACCAAGCGTAATAATTTAATTCGACCTAATTACATACATTTTATTAATATATTATCAAATGATATTTGTAACTTACTAATACATTATCCGTGATTTTTGTTTCCAATGGCCAAAATACGGATCCGATCACAGAAAAGTATTTTGCAGATCCTAATTTTGTATTATATTTATCAACAGAATTAGTTATTGATTGACGGGGGATTGACTTAGGCTACGAGTTTTTCAGTGGGGACGGATTGTGAGCTGATGATGACGATGATGGTAGTTATTTCGTTTGAAAGTATTGAATTGGGAAAATTCATGTTCCAATAAAAAATATAGGTATGTTAATAATATACAAAATAGGTTACACAGCTGAATAACATGGTGACACTTTGCATTTAAATAGTCGTCGCACGCGTGAATGCACACCGCGCTGTTAGAATTGAAAACGTCCAATTTGAAAACTAAACGCTTACAAAAATTGTGATCGTAAACTTTTTTTTAAATACAAAAACTAATAAACGTGTAGTTTCTTCCTAATTTTTTTGTTCAAAAATTCGTTTTATTGTCAGGAATTAATCTTTATTTTATATTAGCTCGAAACTAAAAGACAGCATTCAACGTAAGTCGTAATGAAAAATATTTGAGCTAAGAGAACCATAGACTTTAGTGAAGACAGGACATTCAAAGATTTATTAAAAGGACACCTTAGTAACACGACACACAACTCTAATCCTACAACAGGGGATTTCAAATCACAAGTTCTGAATAAACTTATGTTTTCTCTTTAAGTTTTCAATTTTAATCTTGACTGTGAAGACTAAGAACCGATTCTTGCTGAACATGTGCTGCGATTAATTCGAATTTGACGTTTTTTCTTTTGTGTCATGTTCAGGAACTATAATAATTAAATCAATCTCAATATATTTTAAGTGCATTTCACTTGCATCTATGAAGTCCGTATGTATTTTGTTTGTTTATATTCAACGAAGTATGAGTATCGACTAGATGTAATCTAAGAGTAGAAATAACAGTTTCAAAATCTTCACAAAAGTCGTAGTGCTTTCAAACTTCTCGACGCATTAATGAAGAGGCAATCGTATTCAGGTTTCATTACCGTCTCTTGGCCGGAAGGTGACCGTTCCAGAGAAGTTATCCAAGAGACCGAGTGTAGTTGAAAAGTTGCCGTCAGTCCCCTACCATCGGCTGGCTGAGAAAACTTTAGAAGTACGTGCGAATACGGGATTTTAAAACTCCTAAAGCTTGCTCTCTTTGTAGCCATATTTAAAAGATATTACTCCGTTTACGTGTGAGATAAAGATTTTATAACATGTTTTAATACAGCTTAACATAATTTTATTTTTTTTAATTACAAATCCAAAATTGCATTCTCTTTTCCTTTGAATGAAATGGTATATACGATACGATGATAGCTAGAAGGGAAGAGTAAAACAAAAGAATGTTGTTGGATTGTGTGAACAAGGATATACAAATAATCCGGTATCAATTCAGATAAAATAATGTTAGAGATGTTTGGAAAATATTGTATACTAGCTGTTCCTCGCGGCTTCGCCAGGGTGAAATTAAAAAAAATCATAAGAATATAGCCTATGTTACTCAATGATAACATAGCTTTTTAATGGTGAAAGAATTTTTGAAATCGGCCCAGTAGTTTTTGAGTTATTTCAATACATACAAAAATACAAAAATACAAATCTTTCCTCTTTATAATATTAGTATAGATAGATTGTGTATCTTCTTAGAGAACAGGGCCGGATGAATAAATTTCCTTTTTTATGAAATTTCCTTACAATTAAGCGTTGTCCTTCAACCATGAAAATTAGTCTAACCGGTACATCGAGATATTAACCGCTTAGCACATTTCTCTGTAAAAGGATTAGTTGTGAACTTAAGTGCTAGAAGAAACTGTCTCTCAATCGAGACGCTACGGTACGCTGTACCTCTACGGCTTCGTTTGACTGAACATTACAATGATACTGACTTGATATTGATACAATATCCCAAAGATTTAAATGCCTTATCACATTATATAAAAAAATTAAAATGCATTTCGGTGCTACTCAAAATCAAGTTAAAGGTATGTAATTTCAAATAGAAGCAAAATAACTGTTCCTAGCACATAAATTTATTGTGGGCGAAACTTTTGCTAACTACCTTTTCACAGATATTTGTCTATCACGGAAATTTCAGTTGAAAACTTTACCCAAATAAATGCTATAATTTACTGAGTGATGTTGATATTATCTATAGACTTGCGTTTGAAGTTATTATATACTAGCTTTCGCCCGTGACTTAGTGCGCGTGGAATTAATAAAAACAAAAGTCAGTAGCCTGTGTGTTCTTCCAGACTATCCTCCCCGTCTTTACCAAATTTCAGCGAAATCGGTTTACCCGTTTAGGCTACAAATTCTAACAAACATCCATCCATCCATGGCTGTCGAACGGAATAAATAGTATCCTATGTCCGTCTCCTGGCTCTAAACTACCTCCTCACCAATTTTCAGCCATATCGGTGAAGCCGTTCTTGAGTTATAAGTAGTGTAACTAACACGACTTTCTTTTATATATTATACATAGATTTATAATTAAAAATACAGTGTTCAAGTGATATTTATCATCATTTACGAGTCTTGGATGTTAAGTGAAAATAACTAACATAGTGCGTAGCTTGAAAGTAAATTCCAACACCGCAGCTACACTTGACATATCCGCCTCTAAGTAACAAAAAGTGTAACCTATTTGAGCAAAGCAACCTCGAGGATCGCTCTTTAAGTAACATTAATCGGGTTTCGTCGCGTTCGTGTGTTTGCTATTTTATTTTCTAAGCGTCGCAGCAATGAAATATTTTTTGGTGGAAAATAAACCTTGTTGTCATACGAATTAAGTGTAAATTATTATGACGTAATAAGTTATTGCATCAAAAGAATTACGCCTTCACGAACTTGATGTGCTCGGTGCATCCGAGTGGAGCACCTTCATAAGTGCGAGATTAAATCGAGATTGACAATAAAAAAATATACCAAATCCGTAGCTTTAAGAAGTAATTTTTTATACACTCCCATTTATTACAAGCAAGACATTTTTTGTCTACGAGATACGAAATTTTAAATATCTTAAAAATGTAAATAAAAGTGTATTTTTATAATTTTAAGTGTTTCATTATATATGTAAATTCGATTAGTTATAAATGATTTTGATATAAAAGTGGCTTAGATAACAAGGTTCTTTGTGAGTGAAGAAAAACGTTTTTATAATAAAATCAGTCTATGGAACGTAACAAGCCTTTTAACGTTTAACTAAAATGGTTCTTTATTCAAGTTGCATTAACATGCTAAGAAGTTGTAATTTATATTACGTCTTTGCAATATATTAATTTTGCACAGTATTACATTTTAGAATAAGAGCTATCGAGCATTCAACGAGCTTTGCAAAATGTTCGCGTTGCTTAGCAACGTTTATTGAGTCAATGGCGCAGTCTTTGCGTTATCAATTAATTATTACGTTTATATGTCTTTAATCAAAGCTTTAGTTGTAATAAATATTTGTATTAAAAAAGGGCATTTAGTTTCGCACGGCAATGTGAAATAGACAGCGATTTGATAAATCCGTAATTAAACATCGGTATCAATCGTCGAGCTAGTTCTGACTATTTCCATTTGCCATATTTGCAGTCATACAATACAAATATAAACAGTGACAAGCTCAAAGCGAATTGTGTATTTTAGAATGAAACAGTTTTATGGACAATTTGAGTATTTGAAATGAACATCAGATTAATGTTTTATGTATTTTGAATATTTATTTATGGTTTATCACCGTGTTTACATAATTTTAGTTACTTTCTTACATTATTAACTAAGATTAAGACGGCAACAGCTAACTATAGTGCTTTAAGTGTCTATTTATGCATATCTCTGACTATTTATCTTACTTCTTAGAAGGATGAATGGATACTTATTAAATTAGCGCGTACCATCCTTCAACCACGTTATCATTTAACTATGGGTGGGATCGTGGTCAAACGCTGATTCTAAGAATCATAAAAAATATTATTAATGCAAATTTTCTATGTATGGACGGATGTTTGTTAGAAGGTATCACCTAAACGGTTGAAATGATCTCCATGAAATTTGGCATAGATGTAGAACATAGTCTGGAAGAATACAGACAATATATTGACTAAAAATAGTATGTATTCCTATGTCAATTTGTATCTCACAGGGAAGAAGCTTCATGTAGAAAGTAGACTTTACTGTGATATAAAATCTACAACACAATATCAGAATTTGAAATCAGATATTTACTACAAAGTTCGCTTGTTACGTTTCGAAGTCGGAATCTCACATTCCAAATACGAGTGGGAAACAATTGCACTTACGTATTTCTCAATAAGTCTTATGCAAAGGTCTTATGCTAGTTACGTGGTGAAGATTGTTAAGTAGCTGGCATATCATAGCTATTTTTAATTTATATCAAATTGTTTAAACTTTAGTTAGGTGTTATATGGTTAACACTCTCGTCTAATTTTCCAATGACGCTACCGAATAATTTCGGATTCTTCGGGGGTTCATCTTCAAAGCAAGCGTTCATTGGCTTTCTCCGCGGTACTTCTATATTTAATTAGGGTACTAATGGTATCAAGATTAAAAACTGAGGGATAAAAATGTTAAGATCAAAGTAACTAAACGATGGTTAAAGAAAAATAATCACAACAAATATGAAACAAACTGCACAAGCGCGTGAATCAACTTGAGTTTGCAGTTCAGTGTGCTAAATTCGCGTTCCATGCGCCAGCAGCCGAATCGACTGCGTGTATTTGAACTCTAATTATCTGCTAATTGGCATTTAAAGACACGTTAGACGCGTTGGTTGTGTATAAACATAAACATTATTAAATTATAATAGTAACTACATCGCTTTGAACATTTTACTATTTATCATTTCTATTTTAATAATATTATAAATGCGAAAATGTTATTACTACGTAATTGCAGATTTATCAAAACGTATCTAGATAAAACTTGGACACAGATTACAGCCAGTAAGCTATAGACTATTAACTCAGTTTTTTTTAATTGCACGTGAACGATGTCGCGAGTAACTGCTAGTAAATAATAAATGATGTGAAATTGCCGCATGATTTTTCATATTAACGTTCGTTTTTATTGACGACATATGAGTGACATGACTAAAATACGGAAAGGGAACGAAATATTTCAAGATCAAATAATTCTTTGAACAGTTGACAGTATTGACGGACGTTTGGAACCGGCAGTTTGCTTATTCGTTGAAAAAATGGTTTTCACTCAACATTAATACTTTGAATTTATTATAGGTATATAAAAATATGAAAAAATGACTAAATCATAATTAAGAAATATCGAAAAGCTGTATTAGATTTTTACAGGTATATTTATTAGAGTAGGCAATCGAAAATCATTTTATTTGATTTCGATGTACTTTTTGCGTGATTCGATTAATTAACGAACAGTCGGATAGTTAGTGATTTTGGGCATATTGTTACATCGCTTGTTTGTATCGTTATTGGATTGCGATAGCTCGTTTGTCCGCTTGTCCGAAATTTTTGAATAACAATTGAGTGTTCGCGTACCAGCCGACTGTTTAATTTGCACGCAAATTCAAAGCTTAGGTTTCACTGTCGAATTCTACTACAGTTCTCTACGCACGATATAATTCGTATGTAATTTAAAAATCTTACTAAATAGCCTATGTGTTATATAGACTATATTCTACACCTGAGACCTTTTAACAAACATCCGTCCATCCGTTTAAACTTTCTCATTATCCTTATTAATAATACGAATGTTTGGATGTTTGTTAACCCATAACTATATAGATCACAGTCTAGAAGACCAAATATGCTACTAAATAAGTTTTTGTGTAATAAGTGTTTTATTCTGAGCAGACGGAATCGCAGCCGTCAGATAGTTAATATTATTAGTAAGAACTATAATTACCTTAATGAGCAAACTACCTATTTTAAACGGTATAATTAAAGTTGCATCTATGGTGTTCGCAGTGTGTGAGGGTCACCTGGGGACGGGACCCAATTACCGCGCTAAAGCAGTTGCTGTAAAAGTTAAGCGGCAATCGAGGTGTGAATAGTCTATCGCTTTTAACGTTAACACTTAATTCAAAAGCTTTCCACCAACTTTTGCATTACCTGATGAAATACATTCATCAGAAAAGTTTCTTTGAACTTAAATGTTATATTTCACGAAACAAAACATACGACAAAAGTAATTTGAAAAAATCTGATGATCTGATGACAAACATATTTATTCTTAGAACTATTTTTAAAACAAGCAGCACCATTTATTGATCGCAAAAATCACCCTTATCGAACATAGGAGTGAATCTGCTCCTTCAATATTTCCAGGAATTGTTGCCACGGTCTTGTATTGAGATAATAAAATTCCTACGTTATGTGAGGTCGGTGTTAAACAATAAAAACGATAGTATGACATCGCCGAGTTAGTTTGAATTAATTCGCTAGTCATAACAATTAACATGTAATGTCAAGATCATTTTACATACGCTCGTGGAAATCCGCGGTGATGCGCTTACAGAAAAAGCTTACAAGTAACCAATTAGGTAGCAGTTCCGCAAAGGACGGGATAAGAATGAAAAGCAATTATTCGTGTACACATGACCAATTTTTTTTCGTAAAGACCTACAAGGCTGAGTTCTATTCATTATTGTTCCGCGTCGTCTATATGTTCAAACAGATGTAGCTTTTAAGATGAAACACCACTAGATTCCCCGATTGTACCTATGGCATATGATTGGGTGGGCGCCATTGAAAATGTTCTCTTTATTAACTAATTTAACAGAAGGAATTTGATCCAGTACAGTATAACGTTTTCTATTTCAGTAAATGATACCATGTTATATTTGTTATTGGCCAGAAAAAATATAATTCAAACATAAGAGTACATACAAAACTAAAATATTAAAATTGTACGTTTACTTTTTTCGTAAGAAATCAAGTAGTCGTGAACATGCCCGATTGAATACAGTATCGACAAATGACTGGTTTTATTTTAGTACGTGTTATAAACAACAGTTCCTTAGAATTTACACGATAATTCTCTGCATGATGTCAGAGCTAGACGTGTCGCCGGGAAGTAGATCAAAGCCTATCTTTACGAGTCTTTAGTCTCGGTCGCGTAACGACCAGAAATAATAACTTGGCAACCCTACAAGCATTGTTTTAAACGGTCGCCTAGTCGAAATTCAACAAGTCTTTATTATGAAATCTACGTAAGCTGGGCATCTTATGTACATACCATCTCGGAATTGATAGATGGCGCTGTTATATAAACTGTTTTAAAATAATTTATTATAAATTAACCATCTTTTCAAAAACTCCATTTCCTTTACGTTTTTTGTACAAATTGGTTCAATTATTATTCAATAAATCTATATATAGAGTAGTATGTCATTTGTACCGTACCCAGTACGTACTATAGGTATTAGGTGCCATAGATTGGTTATTATTAGGTGTTCATTTAGTTAGTCATCAGTCGTCTCAAATGACTTCACTCGGATTATCAGCGCATACACTGCACACTCCTAAATTCTCGGCTAAACAAACTTGTCATAACAAAGTAATATAAGAAGGAATTATTAACCATTAACTATTGCCGCGACTCCGTCTGCATTGAGTTGAACAAGAAATTAGGACATTATTTTAATTAGAACGTTTGAAATGTAGTTCTTATAAAGTAAGAAAATCAAAGTTTTTTTTAGTTTTTAAAATTAGTGATAGTGCCCATTAAAACCTGAACTTTTCTTTACGACAATTTTGCCGTCTCTCTTATTGTATTGTTCACATACAACATAATTGTATTTGAAATTGACGATTACATTAAATTAGTTTAACAATTGTGTCAGTTTCAGCTTTATTACTAAGATGATGAGCGGCAACAAATTCAAACAGTTTGTAGTTTGTCATCACCATCATCATCATCGTCATCACCAGTGTATATCATGAAATGTATAATAACTTCCTGTCGTTCGTAAGAGATCGACTCGTCTAGCTGTTATGCTAATTATATGAATGATAATAATATTTTATCGTTCATTACACTCCAGTCAGATGGAATTTGTAATATGTCCAAGGTTCCTAGATATCTCTTTACATTGCAACAAATGTAGGACGTTCAACCTGTTAGCAAATATACAATGACTAGCTCCAAATTCTAATGCCTATGTCAGTTTTTATAATGGTTATCTTGTAAGGGAAGTCACATACTTTTAATATATTTTGAGGATTTTTATTACTATCTTCTTATAATGGGATATTTAGTGTGCAATCGTAAGTATATTTAATAGTTTTGGAAGTTTATTTCCATACTATTCGAATGAATCAATTAGTTTTACTATCTATATGAAGTGTGTAGCCGGTTGTAAGTTTTTGTCCGTGGCTCGGGGACGTGATCACAGCGTGCCTGACAGACACGGTTTAAACAAAAAAGTGATATAGTACCGCGGAACTATGTCATAAAATCCACTGAACGGTGGCACCGCACGCAAGGACCCGGCCGAAGCTGGAATGAAGTCACCGACTTCTAAAATTACAAACACTATGTATATGAGATTTTTATGAGTTATTGTAATTCAGGTCACTTGGTCGAAGCCAGATGAGTCAATGCTTCAGTTTGTACGCAGGTGATAAAACGGCCAACTGTTTATATTATGAACAACTATTACGTTATCATAACTAACACTAATTTTCGTACGGGATATTTCACCCGTCAAATTCTATTCACATTTATTAAATCTACTAACTGTTCCCTTGCGGCTCATCCGCATGAAATTATAAAAACTTTATTTTATTCTTTACATATGTCAAATTCTCAATTGCAAATGTCAAAATACCAATTACCTTACTATGGCCATCTTGCTTCCTTGATGTTGGCAGCAACTTATGGTCTCTTCCCCACATTAAAGTTTTTATCCAAAATATTTACCCCTTAAGTTTAATGGCGTGAAAATATATAGCCTAAAGCGTGACGTAAGTGTAGGGCTTTTTATTAAAAAAAGAGTTATTCAAAAATATGCTGTGATTGCTGACATCTTAGGCAACAAAGAAGTGTGTGTTTACGCTTTATTATATTAGTATAGATATAACTTTATACTCTGAATTATACGCCGTTTCAAGCATGCATAGATGTACAACTGTGGAAGAAGCTACGTGTGCTAAGACCGCTTCCATTAGATATTCGGGATATATGCGTACTTCGTTACAAGCTTCAGTACTAAAGATCAATATTCAGAGATATTAAACAAAATTCAGATAAATCACTTAAAATATAAACAATGGTCAACAATCATCGTCGCTCTTATAAAGTGTCGGGACGAAATACAAATGCATTACAATTGCCGCTCATTGACACGATAAGAGAAGAGTCAGTGCTCTTATTTAGATTGATTTATAGCTGATGGTGTCTGACATTAGGGTACGTACACATCTAACGAATACGCCGCAAAACAGCGTGAAAATGTTTACCTTCAAGTTAATTTTGCCTACGGGATAGTTTATCTAACGCGAAGTTGTGAGGCATGGCGCTAAAAAACGCATATGTGGTAAGGGACAGAAAACTGACATAGCTTTGAACTGTCTGTATTTTCTCATACTTGTACAATAGGTCATTGATATACTGGGTGTCCCGAATGTACCGCAATGCATCCGCCAGATGTGTCCGGACCCTTATGACAATATCAGCGAATGATACACGGCTTGCGTCAGCGTAGTGACATCAGCTACCATATATGTATACAGATAAAGTCGCCACCAATTAAAATTGTACGTGCTAAGGTCTATATTTCTATAGCAATCACGACTAAACATTAAAGCAAGATTAAAGTCCTAAGAGATAAGCATGAATAAGATGAATCAAATCAGCACTTCTTGTTGCATTATCGTGAGATTCTATATAAAATATTATATATCTTTATCTTAAGATCGATATGCTAATATGTAAGTCAACTTTCATTATGTAAATACGTAGGCTTGTTGGCGAGTCGTAAGTTAGTCGGTAGAGTCGGGCACATAAATCTGGTGCGAGCGACACGCGGGTGATAATGTCGCGATCGGAATGTCGCGGGGTTTCGGCGTGCGACGGAAGCCACGTCGAGTGCGTCCGACTTCAGCCGACTCCTGCCCACGTACTCCTGCCTATTCCTAACCCTCCTGCCAACAGCTGTCTACTACTGTTTACTACTGTCTACTACTGCCTCATTCACTAAACATTGTTACGCTTCATGCATATTGCTATTTTATCTTTATTAAAAAAACGCAATGATGATCAAATTATAATTTAGATAAACCAATATGCATATAAGTATTTCCCATTTTTTGTGTTTATTCCTGGGGTTGATTTATTTATTATTTCTATATTATGACTAACGTTTACGTAATCTCTACATGAATAGATGAAATAATATTGCATATACAAACATTTGTTATTAATTAATTAATTGATAAAATCAGACATGGCCGTGAATGTATTTTAAAATAATGAGAAAAGTTCAAGGTTTGCTTCATGTAATAGCTCACTAACAACATAGATAAGGATTGAGGCATACATCACGCTTATCTCGCGCCCTACCGCGGAACTACGGACACGGTTTTGTTTGTACCAGACCTAAAGATCGCACGAGTTAAACGAACAAACGCGTTGATTATTACAACACTTATTGTACGCATCGATATTTTATTATAACAATTTTAATAAACTTATTTCAGCAAATCTTTGAACTATTAAAGTGACTGAGCTACAATTACAAGCTACAAGCTTGATAACTGTTCCATAAATATTAGATATGAAATTCGTACTAAAATAACAAACAAAAGAGGCACGCTGTAAACACATGCTCCATATCGTAATATAACCACAATAACCCCTTAATAAAGGTTATCGTTTGGCCAAACATTGACCGAAGTTATCGGGCCCTAACCGGGACAAGTCTGCCAATTTAATTCATAACCCATTAGGGTTTGAGAGAGACATCGGTTGCGGGTAAATCGTAAAATGAAGGTGAGCACGCGATCCGACCAGTATTCAATTTCATAGAGAAACTTATTTTATACCGTCGGGGTTACTGCGCACGAAAGCATCGAATTGATCAGTACTGTCAAGGATTAAAGAACACTACTTCAGTTTAAATTTCATTTAATACCTATACAGTTAGTTGAAATAACAATTTACTCACTAACTTCATCAACCTGCCCTTTTCCCTTCGAAGGGTAGACAGAGCTACATTTCATACATCTCATTATATCTGAATTCACTCCTTTCTTACGTAAATCTTCTTTTACACAACTCAAATACTTTCTTCGGCATTTCTCTACCTTTTTGCCAATTAGTAATTGACTATAAAATATATAACAAATTTCACATAACACGAAATCTCATAGAATAACTAGAAAATTTAAAAATGCAATAACTAAAAATTGACAGGTTTATTTTATTGTAATAGGTACATTTTTTAAATATTTTTTTTTAATTACACCGTTTAAAGTAAAGGGACCGTAAGTAAAATTTATATATGACAAAAATACCTGTAATTAATAATACGTGAAAATATCAAAATGGGAATAGAACATTCTCTCAAGTTTTTTGTCTCCAAAACTACTTAGTTACTCTTTGATATGGCTGCAAAAACTACAATCTACATGTATTATAATGTGAACAGACAGAGCCTGGAGTTGTGATTTGCGTGAACATTTACAATTTACAAAAAAAATATGTCTTACTAAGTCGATGGGACCCCGCGTCATGCAATGCCAGGAACTACTTAAGTAATCAAATTTGTTATGAAAAGTTTCGAAGTTTCGAGAAAATTACGTACATTTATCAAATAATTGGGTTACAGTTGAACGAAGCGGTAACAAGAAGGGACAATAAAAGTCGAAAAAAAAAAACAAACGCTTAATTTTAAATGGCTGAATTTTAATTAAGAATGTATCTAAGTATCTTATGTCTTATGGTCCCTGTAGCAAAATGTGCCTAGACCATTGACCTCTAAAAATGGACAAGCTGACAGACGGAGAATTTTGTGCCTATAAGATTTTCGCGATTTTGGCGCTGACTGTCGTGGTTGGTAGCGGTGGTGGTCAACAGGCGTTTTTAAGTCAGAACGATGCAAAAGCTCTTATTTCCATGCCTGGCCTATCCGTTTATACAGATCAGTGACCTAGTCTTAGGTGACGTACTTAGGCGATTCATTTAATTACGAAGTACTTATAGGGTAAACAGTATAAAACGTGTTCAGTTTATGTTATGACTTTATATGACTAATTATTACACGGAAGGGAATTTAAATGCATACGCGTATGACTGATAGATTAAATAACATTAATTGATGTGACATATGTAACTTGCTACCTTATACGTGTGGACAAAACAATTTTTGTTAACGATATTCCGATGTTTGTTGTTCTGACAAATATATTAAATTTACTGATTGTTTTCTCTCAATCAAGTAAAGTCATATCGAATGATATTCACTGTATTGTTGAGGGGAACAATCATTAATGTTTTTGTCTTATCACATACGAAGATAAACACATGTAAGGTTTTACTATAGAAGATTATTTCCAAAAATTACTTAATAAGTAGCGCAACATTAATGCTAGTTCCACACGACGGCAAAGCAGTAACATGTGCATTAATACTGAGAGCCCACGCCGAAACAGGGAAGTATTGTATTCTACTTTGCCTTGCTGTTCTGCCCTCGTGTAAAACTAGAATAAATATGAAATAACTCGTTTGTACTGCGGAAAACATAAAAATATTTCTGTTACAAAATAGCATTCAGACAAGTGTGCAAATCGAATCGAGTTCAAGCCCAGCTAGTGTAACAATAACAGGTACTGTTACAATTACCTAGTCATTGAAAATATACGTTAGACTCCGTCACAATGGGAAGCACTTGACGAAATTTTACAATTTCATACTACAACGAGCTATTCCCGTGCGGCTTCATCCGCATGAAATAATGAAAACTTTATTATATTGTTTGAATGTGGAGGGGTACATCGGTAGAGGTAGACCTAGAAAGAGATGGATGGATTGCGTGAAAGGTGACATGATCAAGAAGGGAGTGAGGACTGAGATGACGGATGACAGAGTTATTTGGAGGACGAAAACCCGGTGCGCCGACCCTACGGGAGTAGGATAAGGAGGAGGAGATGATGATTTATTATATTGTTTACATATGTGAAATCTCCAATTTCAGATGTCAATTTCAAAATGCAACGCGATTTTGAGCTAAACTATTTAACTACGCCGTAGTTATTGCCTCCACAAATTAAACAAAAAAATGGGATCCACCTGCAAGCACTACTTTTCGGATAAAAAAAATAATTTTCAAAATCGGTCCACCAGTGCCGGAGATATCGCGTAACAAACAAAAAAAAATATACAGACAAATTAAGTACCTCCTTCTTTTGGGAAGTCGGTCAACAAATTATTTTGTCTCATGACTTACTCAGTTCTCATTAATTCTTGTAAGCAACAATTAAAAATCAACTAAAATAAGTGATTATACTGTCTAAGCTCAATAGCTCATTAATTCATAATCTCAACATAAATAAGTTACGCCACTTTACATTATGTAATTGTTACGTATCATTTGTATACATATTTCTTATTTATTTTCGTATTTATCAAGACTTTTTTCTTTTCACAATTCAGAATAATCAGAAAACAGATTTCGCTTTGGTCTCATTTTATAAAAATTCGCGAAAGCCAACGCGAACGCTGCGGTGTCAAATACACTATAGGAGTTATTTGAACTGTCTTTTATACAAAAAGGAAAGGAACAATATGTAAGAAAATTATTTATTTAGTGCTATTTTCCTGCACTACAAAAAAGCTCACCATTAAAACCGTGCCTTTTCAGTAAGATATTTTAAAGAATATTTTTTAGTTACTTACTACTTAAAATATAATGCGTTTTCTAATTTTCAATGAAGAATCATAACCTTAATTTAAGTACATCGATTTTATATTTTTTATGTTTCTTATTATAACATTTATCGTAATATATAAAAATAAGCTTTTTTAAATCCAAATTTAAAGAGCCCTCTTCTCAACTGTGTCGCGTAACTATAGCCGTCTAAATATTTTCATCAGCAAACCTTGGAATTGTTTGTCCACTTAAACTAAGTACTACAAGGCCTTTTGAGATAAATATTACTTTAGTGTAACTATTCGAAGAATGGTATGACTAATCTACATTGAATATAAATGTATGTCCTTAAAACCATAAATTATAAAAAAAAGTATAAAATCAATAAAAATGCGGGCCTTTGCTCGCGACTTCGTTCTCTCAGAATTAAAAATGTTCTAGTTAAGAACCTTGCCCAGTGAAATGCTTTCTAATGGTTTTTTTTATATCCCCATTAGTTTAAGAGTTTATTTCTTAAAAAGAGAAAAAACCTTTCCTTTTTATAACATTAGTTTAGATAAAGAAGATTTAAATATTTGATGTTCATAAGTAACGTAAATTTCAACCAAAAACAAATCAGTTAAAAAACCATTCAACGCATTTGACGCATGTGACTTCTGATGGCTGAGGCTTCTTTCTGATTGGCGAAAATAGATAGCGTCATGTTGCGATGCGTCCTCTGATTGGTAGAGCGAATTGCGCGCGTCTATGATATTTTACTTGGGACTGTGCCCGCCAATTTTAAAGTGCGGTGCCAATACGCGCCAATTCGAAGACGGATCTCGAATCAAATTTGCTAATACTCTCGCATAGGAGGTTAACCAAATCCAACGTAAACTATTTAGGTCTATTATTATGTAAATTGTAAATTCCATAATTCAATTTATTTTTACACCATCTAATGATGAAAAGATTAAGTCAAAGTTTCGTTAAACCGAATTCATAAGAATTTTTATTCCGCAAACGACAACTAAAACCATCTTAAGATTTTGTCTTGTTTTTACTTTTATGATACGTAACTATTTCACTTTTAAACTAAGCTTATATTATATTAGTTGTTTAAAAGAAGAGAACACTTTAATCAGCTACCCAGTACTGATGCGGTTATAAAACGACCGTAAATTAATAAGACAGAAGTTCAATTTGATCATCAAATAAATTTATATTTAAAATTATATGAGCTGTCCGTACCGCAATAAATCTTTATTTTGACATGGCAGCCAACAAATGAACTATGTAAGCGATGAAATAATTGAAACTGGCAAAAGTCATCATAATAAAACAGTTACTGCGAAAACCATTACTGTTTTAATGGCTTTAACGAATGATCTTCAAATTGAAACGGTCTCCGTTGAGTTAACGTTACAAATGTAACCATTGAACAATTGCCACAGATGTATGGAACAGCATTACATCCTGTGTCGATCCTTCGTAGAGACAAGGGCAGGTTAGTAATGATTTATAGGTACTAACATGAAGCCAAAAAAGATTTTTTGAACACGTTAGTCTCACGACCTTTAGATAAGCTTAATTTTTGATTGACTACAAGTTTTTGATAGCCTTATTTTTATGGGAGATTTTCGCCTGAAACATATCCCTTATGCACTTCGAATACCGGCAGGAATTCGCTTAGCACTTAAGATCAACTTACGTAGGCGAGCAGTTTGAGATAATTGATTGATTTAATGGTATAATTATTGTGGTGCTTGAATTTCGGATTGCCACAGATCTCTCGACATTCCAACAGTAAATGCAAGACATGTATGTTATAGCTAATGTAACCACTAACCATTGCGAATTGACAAATAATAATCGAAATATTTTTGGATAATAATTAAAATTGTATTACTTTGTTGGTTAAAATTGATTATCTCTGTCAATACTGTTCCGCAGCTACGTATGCTTGTACGTATTATGGTTTTTAAGTTAATATAAGTACCTTTAATATATTACTCAGAATCTCAACCCATTGATTTGTTATTAGTTTTTATTAAACGATACGGGATTTTTTAAGCTTCTTATTACAAGTATAATAAAAAACAGAAGAAAGCCAAAAAGATAGTTGCTTAGCTACATGAATTAAAAAAAGAACTAAATGATAATGATCAATTCTATTTAAAATAATAATTAAATCAAACCTGGTTACCCTAGTCCAACTATGATTGCTGTTTTAACTTCCCAGTTCTTGAATCCAAACCCGATCAGTGTCCACTCAACGCTAAAATTAATGGCTCTACTGGTCCTTAGAGAGTTTGCAATGGACGGAGGTTTTGATTACTCACTCTGTACACAACGCTTGCTTGACTGCATGCCAATTAGTTGCACATATACAAGATCTTAGGATTTATCCCAGTACGCGTATCAACACAAATGTAACTACTACTCTTTTTTAAAGTATATTTAACAGCTTTTGACTGTTCAATGTTAAAAAAAAAGTTTTCACGTGGCCATTTTTAATTCAAACTAAACTGAATCGAAATTACAATTTGTATTAAACACAATCAAAGTGTTGCTAAATTTAATGCTATCAAATTACCAGGAGAACAATCGTCTATTTACAATAGAAGGAAATGCCGTGTTAAATACGTCACTCAATATGTCTTATCGTGATCCGTTTAAAGTAAATACGTTAATGGTTGCTGTAAATTTAAAATTAAGCCTAAGAAAATTTGCTGTTTGCTAAAAAGTTAAAGAGATGACTAACGACTATAAACAATCACAAAACGACTGCATGATTCTTGTTGGGATTAAAAAAAATGAATAAAGAATCCAGCCTTTTGCGACTTATAACTAGTAACAACCACCTTAGATGTGTCATGTAGGCGAACGATTTACTCTGTTCAGCAGATGCCTATTACAATTGAAGAATAGATTGTACTCAAGAGACTTACCTGGCGGGCAGTCTGCTTCGTCCGTACCATCGTCGCAGTCCCGTTGGCGGTCGCAGCGTTGCCTCAGGTGGATGCATCGCGTGTTGTCACATCGGAGCTCGTACGCCGCACACACTGTGTCACAAACACAAGACTTTCATTATATAGGTTCTTCATTTTTGTTCTCTCAAATTCAATTCTCCTTCTCATCCTTTATAAGAAGTGAAAAAGGGAAAGGATTAAATATGGCCTCCGTCATACACACATCAGACTAAACGCAATATTCTTTTTTGTGTCTTGTGGTTGAGGTACTGCAGCGGGACAGTACTTTCCTGCGGCAACAAACGTTGCTGCAGACTGTACCATTATTGAAAAGTTCTAAGGGTTGTAACATTGGTTGACTACTTGACTATAACTTAATTGACACAAAGAGTAAAATTGTTTCTCTTACTTAATTCTAAATCAATAACATAACAAATATTTTTAATTCCTTATAATTACTTAACAAAAGTTACACAGTTTACTGTCTCACTCATACTTTTAATAGTTCCTTAGAGAACACCTTAGTGTAGAACCAATTAGACACTTTTTAATTTAGTTTAGTAGAAAATATTTATTTATTTACTAATATTTCATGTACTGTTTGATATACCATAATAAACTGTAGACTTAGACAGTCATGAAATGGCGGATTCGAACCCTCGACCACGATAAGCGGATTTTCGTATCCTGAACCATTTGGTTATTGGCTTTCAAGTGCACTGAGTTAGCCAGTTACAGTACGAATAGAATATTTCTCACAGAAAAATACGTTATAATTAAATAGTCGGTAATAGATTTTTTTTATTACAAGAGACTTGATAACAGTCGGAGGAAGCCATGAGAAGAATATTACTGAGTAATAATTAATGGTGTAAAGCGATCACCTCAAGTTAGCTAGTAGGAACTTATTCCTTGATTAGAGAAGATTTGGTTGGATCCCATATTTTTCCAATAGAATGTATTTTCTAAAAAGATTAGGAGAAAAATGGAAGATTTCGACCTTCCAAGAAGAGTAGATCAGAATGATTATTGAATAATGGATAGCATGAAGTTATGACACATGTAGCACGATAGAAAAAAAAATAAAAAAAATAGTTACAATTATTTGAGTATGTAGTTGTTTCTGGTACAACTTCATTTTCTGAATCACTTGAGGAAGTATCGTCACCCTCATCGCCATCCCCGCCTAAATTATGGAAAAAAAAATAAAAATCCTCGAACACCTGTTAAACTAATTTATCTTTAATTCTTCTAAATCCGATTCCACTTTTCAATAATTACGGTAAAAAAAAGAAATACATATTTACGTTCTAAACGAGGTGTAGTTGTCTCTGGAATTAATTTTTTTTCTCCGTTCGTTGCAACGCTCAACGTGTTAAGGCCTTCTGAACAAAAAAAAAGAAAAATAAATTGCGAATAAAATGAAGATACAAAAAAAAATATTAAAAAAAAACTTAAAAGAGTAACTAGTTATGATAAAAGAAATAAATGTTGAATTGAAATCACCATTATTTGGTATCCTTTGACTTTCTGTCGTCGTCGAAGTCTGTTGGTTGACTTCATTGGTCTGTTCTTCGCCTTCGGAAACTAATTAACATTAAATAAAAAAATACAAATTAAAAACATAAAAGTAAGATTTTAAGTAGAACAATAATATAAAAATGAAATAAATCTTCTATTACCAATTATTTTCCTATTGCCTGGGTCAGTGTTCTTTACAATCCAATTTTCTTTAATTAAATAATAAAAAAATTATAGTCAACAAAATTAAAAAAAAACCTTGATTTTCGCATGACGCTTCGTCACTGCCGTCGGGACAGTCCCTGGCACCGTTACACCAAGCCCAGCCAGCAATACAATGATTATCGTCACACTTAATCTCGTCAGCAGCACACTCCAGATTAGTGGTACCTAAGTAATACAACATACATAGTGTGTTTGTCCAATTCTTCATACTCTCAAGAACTTGGAATCTCGGGAGACATTGTCAGAAACAATGATCAATTAACAATGATCCGGAGAATTAGTTACAGTAGTTAACTGGCAAGGTTGAAGGTAAAAATAGGCTGATGCATTGATCTGAACAAATTTTCTCTATACTCGTATAAGACCCCGTTGCCTAAATCAAAAAAGGGACAAAACGAGATAATGCATCATATTTTTAAAGTTATGGGAGATGGTGGTCATGTCTCTAAGAAATGGGTAGTACGACAAGAAGAGTATTTCTAAGAAGAGTTCTCCTTATTGATGTACGAGTACATGTAACCAAGAATTGACACCACCCCATCCGGTCTAAGCATTTTCGTATCTTAAACGTGTCACAGGTTACATTAGCACACTGTACAAAGCTGTTCTATACATAAATGCTTCCTTTTACATGTTATCTTTCATTACAAAAAAAATTGTCGCCTCTACATATGAGGCATATATTATAAACATAAATGCTTCATCATAAAACCAACAATTGCAAATAATAAAGATGGAACTATCCTATTAAAATTTGAAACCTGTATCCAACTGATGTAATACCAACCTGGGTCTGTAATATCGGTGGATACGAAATCGTTTTCGTTTATTGTGAAGGCACCAAGTTGTCTTCTTTGCCTGATGTGATCTTGAAGGATTCTCGCCAATTCCTTGGTATCATCGAACCCAGATGTCGTGATATCCATGGTCACATTGCACGAAAACTCGTCTGATAACCTCGACCTGAAAAACAAAATTGTAGTGTTAAGCCAGTTTTCTGACCATAAAATATCAAATAAAAAGTTTTCATCATGATCTCGTGATGAACAAAATCACTATTCAGACATCTGCCCGGAAGACGTCAAACATTTCAGTTAAATTTCTGGCCATTACAAACCTTTGAATTTTTGCTCGAGTTAACATCGACTTATCAGTTTTTCATTAAAAATTGGACTTGAAATTGATAAGTTTTCTTTGGAATAATAATAGTGTTTTTACTACTGGCCCACTAGATCTGATGATGATCAAGCCCATGCTTCTGTGTTTCTTGGGAGATCGGGGATTTTATTTTTATTTATCTGTCCCCTATTTCCCATTTTGTTAAGACAGCGCTCAATAGTAAAGTAACGGAATGAGAAAACGTGTTGTTTTGACCTCACTTAACACACAGTGAAATGAAAATGATGAAAATAAGATCTCCGACACTTTAAGATACTATACGTTATGCTAACGACATTATCATCTATTACTTTTCTTTATGGATTATTCTTCCATAATCCATTCATTTTTTGGTCTTCTCTAGTCTTTTTATTAACTTTTATGCTATAGACTATTAAATGTAGAATCAAAATACTCACTGTATTCTGACGAGACTAGCTCTTTGAGTTCCGGAAACTGTATCGAACAGGCTGTTGACTGCATCTGCGAGTCCTATTGAGATATTCTGGAACTGCTCCGAGTTTCTGTCGTAATATTCGATCTGGAAGGGCTCCATCACCACGAAAGTAACACGGAGGGTCTCTGCAAGTTAACGATATATGGTTCAAATTATTTAGTGAAAGTGAAGCTGACGTGGTGTTTTGGCATCTGCAATGTCTTAATTTATTTGTTGATTAATGTGTGATTATTTCACATACGTGAAAATTAACGTTTTTTGTATCTGGCGTAATAAATGCCTAAAATAATATTAATCGTAGATATATAGCAACAACTAAATGAAAACGTTTAGTTTTGAATTTTTAATATTAGTTAAGTACATGGATATGTTTTGTTGTGTACGTAATACAACTAAAATTTGTAAAGACCAATTTTCTCAATTTTTAGCGACAATATCCATCCCGCTTTCTCACTCTGTCTTCTATCTTTTTGCCAAGCCTCAATCTTACAAAAGTTGTTATACTTACTTTCCCTGCTATCGGGATCTCTCCTGAAAGTTCCTGAACCTTCGATTGGAGGTTCGTCATCATCAACATCGTTCCTGTAAAAAAAAAGCAAGTAACATCAATTGAATAGTCATATAATTCAATTTAGGTGATTATTATTGTATTATATTTTTTAAGAAGTAGGATTCTTATAAATAATTTGATGTTGATCTCTTAATAGTCATCATCATCATCATCATCGCCAGCTCACTATACGTCCCCACCGAGGGGCTCGGAGCCTACCCCAAGTTAGGGTGACTAGGCCATAGTCAACCACGCTGGCCAAGTGCGGGTTGGTTGACTTCACAGATATCTTTGAATTTCTTCGCCGATATGTGCAGGTTGCATCACGATGTTTTCCTTTACCGTAAGAACGTCGGGTAAATATGTACATATGAAAATTCGAAAAATCGAAAAATCACATTGGTACATGGCGGCGGGATTAGAACCCAAGACTTGTAGATTACAAGTCAAGTGCTTAAACCACTGAGTCACCGATGCTCACCGACGCTCTTAATAGTGGAACAGATAAATTTCATATTAACCAATAGACATGTAAAATATTACCCTCCTGTTAATGAGGCTATTTGTAAACTAACCGAAATATAATATAGACAACTTACTCGTTTTCATCGAACTGATCGGACGTAGCTGATTCGAACTCCGTTGGGTCTTCAGTTGTATCGGCGTATGATGCTGGAAATTTTAACAGTTTCTCATTAGTTCATCTCACAATTACACACGATCAGTTCTAACTGACAGTTAATCTTACTAATGTTATAAATGCCGTGGGTAGTGGTGGGCATCATAATTATGATGGATTAATGAATGTTTGTTAGAGCTAGCCTAAGCTGTTGAACCAATCTTGATGAAATTTGGCATAGATGTAGAGGATAGTCTGGAAGAACATAGGCTACTTAACTATGTTTTTATTTTAATCCAATGGAAGGTTTTTACGGAGTCGCGGGCGAAAACTAGTATAAAATAATGGCATGTAAGGAGAATGTAAAATAATTCTTGATCATTATTTCCATAATAACGTGTTTATTTTAAATTTGTTAAGACGTTCCAGAGTTGCGTTTACTGTCTCCAGCCATCCAACCAAACATTCGTTGTAAGACAAAAGGAAATGTTACTTACAGAACAGCTGTCTCTTCAACCGCCGCAAATGACTGATGAGTCCAGACTCCGGTTCTTTAACTTCTAGGAACTCGTTTAAGGAATCATCTTCATCCTCCCAGTATAGGTCTCCCGCTGTTGCAGTCTGAAAAGAATATTTATATAAAATTAATATTTATAACTCAATAGTGAACTTTGGGTCACGATCACGGACGTCTTATGGGTGTTGTCTGAAGACATTACCAACATTACAAACAGACATATTTATAAACGAATAGAGGGAAGAAAATCTAGGGTTGATTTTCATACAAAAAGTTTCAGACAACCAGATCACTATTAGCAATAACTCTTCCAAATAATCTATGATTTAAATATACCAAAAAAAAACACAAGAATTTCTAGATCATCTCGGTGTCTAAGAACGCCTGAAGGACTTTCAATGTAGTGTAGTTTATTTTCCGTTGATACCGTGAAAACGACTTACACATCTTCAAGAGAAGAGAAGGAGGTTCGGAGCAAGTTAGTGTTTATCAAATTTGGACAACATCTCATTATGGAGGAATAGAATTGTTGTTTACTTGAACGATTTTTTTAATTCCAGTACATTGTGAAAACTGTATAAGTTATATGTTAATGTTTATCCCATATTTTGTCGTTTGTTTCAGATGGTAGGGATTTAGCACATTGTATTATTGTTGTATAAAGGTCAACGGCAGATTTGGATCTGCTGACTTCAGGAATAGGTACTTATCAATGTTTGTGGATTGGTCGGCTTAGGTCCCGCCCCGCCTTAATAGCGATCCCGATTTGCCGGCCCCTTCGCCTTCTTACTACAAATTTTCAGCTTTTATTCAACTTGAAAGTATAGAAAGACGTTTTAAATACATCTTATTATTTAACTTTTAATCTATTTCAGTACGTGCATATTTATTTCTATGTTTTATGTATAAACTAGCTGTTGCCTGCGACCTCGTCCGCACAGTTTTAAAAAAATAGGAAAACCAAAATCTATTTATCTCTCGGGAACCTGACATTTTCCAGGGATGAATCGTATCCCATATGTTAATCCATTCTTTGTTTTATATCTGTGCCAAATTTCTAAAATATATGTTGAACCGTTGCAGAATTATCAAGTAAACATGAAAAAAACTAATTCAAATTATACCACGGGAACATCTGAAAAAACATTATTTTCCCGGCATTTAATAAATGTGATTAATTAAATATATTGACAATCTATCATTACATAGAGAGAATTAACCCCCAAGTATACATTTCAACGATTATAATTCAGATTGCACGTAAAGTTCATCGCTAAGGCAACAGATCACGATTCATAAATAAATCGTTGGACAACGGGGCAATTAGAGTGTGGGGAGAAGAGTGCTTGGAAGATTTCTTGGCAATTTCGTATAGTCCAACATGATCCCCACCCGGGTGAGAAGAACGCGCCGCGCAAGTTAACTACCACAAGGGTTGGCGAGCGTTAATTTCAAATTTATAAGAAACTTACAGAACAAAATTTGATATATCAAGCATATTTATAATCACTAGTGTCTTATTAACATTATGTTAATGATATATTATTCAAGTTTTGTAAATAATATAAGTGCTAACATTTACTAAATCATATTCTTACTTAATCGTAAGTACTATAAGAGGAGATAATAGTTACATATTTTTCAGTAAAGTTTTATACCAGACTAGCTTTTGCCTGCAACTCCGTCCGCGTGAATGAAAAGTGAGTATGAGCCTATGTGTTCTTCCAGACTATCCTCTACGTCTATACCAAATTTCATCTAGACCCGTTCAGCCGTTTAGACTACAAACTCAAACAAACATCCATCCATCTACACTTTCGCATTTATAATATTAATAATATGAATACGATAATTAGGCATCGAAGAACCGAAATATCAGATAATTATATCAATGCAACGTCAAAAAAAACAAATGCGTATGATTTACAGATTTAATTAGGTTAACGATCGTCTTTACATACGATTGTCCCCATTCGTTAAATGAATTGATAAGCGACGACTTTTATACATTTACGACATCAGTAACTGTCCTAAACAGATATTTATTGTTATGCACAAAGTGTCGGATCTTAAATGATACAATTTAAAGATATATGGTGTTACTCTAAACAAACGTTTGACCCACAATGCGATGTTGGCCTGCTTCTGACAAATTTCTTGTTACCAATAATCATAAACCTAGTAAGAGTTTGGTACACTCGTGTGTTGCATTTGAGATTATTCATTGTTATAGTTAGGCTGGTTTATCAATGAATTCGGCCTCTCTTTGATATATAGTTCTAAATAAAGTAGTAACTATACTTATTATAAGTCCAAATCTCCCAGAATGTTACGGATCATCGTCATCTTCTTAGCTTTATCCTATTCCCGAACATCTATGGATATAGTACAAAAGTGTAAAATTGTTTAAATGTATAATTATATTTGTCGAAAACATCTAGGCTAAGAAAACAGTGTTGCCAAGTTGCTTATGCCATAAGCAAGCGAGACGCGTGATGTTTGCCCCATGTCGAAATACTAAACTGTAATGAGAATTTAAAATACGTCCGCTCCCTAAATAACATTGCGACCATAACATTTCTGTTATTTATATATTAAATGTACAATAACAAACATTTTAAATTACTAACTGAACCTGTGACAGTGAGAATGAATTAACAAAGACGTCAAAATATTCCATTGTGCAAAA
The DNA here is from genome assembly GCA_003118335.3 of Papilio memnon. NCBI lineage: Eukaryota > Metazoa > Arthropoda > Insecta > Lepidoptera > Papilionidae > Papilio > Papilio memnon. The sequence goes on along the minus strand of LD688983.1, from coordinate 970,037 downwards.
TGCTTTATCAAAAAAATCTATCCAGTGATTTAGAAACGCGTAAAAGACAAACAGCTTGATCATTAGAGCGGGCGGACACCTTTGACTATCACACAACTATTGTGTGATTGTCAATTGTTTCGCAGCCAATTCAACCTTTTAGTTGCATAACTAAAATTGAGTAGTGTGAGAGTGTGAGAATCAAAGCGAGACTAAACTGTTGTGCGATAGTCAAAGGTTTGCGCGCGCTCTTAATGACACCTCACTAGCGGCTGTATTAATCTGGGATAACTGATGGAATCAAATGTTGTTGCTAAACGTGTAGTCCACTTTACAGGAACTTTAGTACCATTCAGTCCTAAGCTCAAAACAAAAGCATTCATCCTATAAATTGGTCTACTCGGATAAATCCGCTTATAAAACATAGTGCTATGTAATACTGGAAAACCTCACGAGTTGTGTTTCTTTGAGCATCTCAAAGAAAATCTAGGATACGAGTGAGCGAGAAAGCTTGTTCTGCTTTAGTTCTTAAAACAAATGACTGACTCAAAAAGGACTATGTAGTTTATTATTTTATTATTAACTAGCTGTTGCTCGCGACTTCGCCAGCGTGAAATTATAAAATATCCTATGTTGCTCACAATTAAATTACCTTTCTGGCGGTGAAAATAATTTTAAAATTGACCCAGTAGTTTTTGAGTTATTTCAATACATCAAAAATACAAAAATACAAATCTTTCCTCTTTATAATATTAGTATAGATATAGATATATTATTTTTAACTCATTATATATTATTATAGTAACTCATTGCACGAACGTTATAAAACCAATCAAGTTATATCTAACGATTTCGAAAACTCCCACATATGATATATCGTCAGCATTGACTGAAGCTTTACAAAGAACAGCTGTTAATGATTTTACGGTAACATTATAAAGTTACTATAAAAGGTTTAACCGCGACCCCGCGGTAAAAGTAATCCCGCGATCGCTTTGGATGCTTTTACATCATTATTGTATATTGTAATTGGCGCTCCGTCTTTTTAATTGTCTTCTCAATTACTATCATAATGTTTGTTATAATTTTGAAAATTTGAATCGGGAATTTAACTTTTATAATGAAAGTTAAATTTGAACTAGATTGATTAAAATTATTAAGGTGAAATACAATAAAATATTGAGATCGAATAGTGATTTATGCAATTTGACATTACTTTCAATTTGGCTAAGCAACGCATGTTGGTTTCCAGGTTTTTTTTTTTTTTGTACCCCCGAGGGGGCCCTAGTAGCACCTGCTGCTATTGCTGATGCAGCAACCTTGGT
>LD688983.1:941778-967928 GCA_003118335.3 Papilio memnon | reverse complement strand
GAAGATCTAGAATCACTTAGGATAGTTGCCGTTTTTATGTTCATTTTTGTTATGTGTTTTAGAGCCTCTCTGGTTTCCAGGTTAGACATAACCGTAGAATTCAATTGCCATGAAAATTCTAGTCTCTATTCTGTCAAAGATAATGAAAAGGATGCCAATAATGTATTGATAGTGTTACGGCAATGAAACTCTACTGTTAGATTCACTAGTAAGATGAACGCAGCGGCTAACAAATGGGCTAGTAGGGCGAAGGGCGAAGGGCGACTTGTTCAGATGTCAGACTCGAGCGCCCTACACGCTGTCTACACATCCGCGCTCGAAAACTTAAGGGACCCCAATTAGATTACTCGTATATTCCTACTATACTTAGCCTGTAAGGCTATCTAAAACTATAATTAATTTTATCCCTATTGGATCTATCGAATGTGTTTAAGAAGAATCAACGATATTGAAATATTAGTTCTAATAAGAAATATCTATAATTCAAAGTTAGCTTTGCTACATTTTACCATAAATGGACTTATGTGACTAGTGTTGATCTCAGCGTTTCTATAATTAACATTTTTGCATAACTTTTAGAAAAAAACTCCAACTGGTATCTCACGGAAGCTAAACTGGCCAGCATTCTCACTTGTTTTTTTTTTTCTGAAAGCGATTAAATCACTGATTTTAGGAAGAATTAAATATCGTATTACTTATCTTCAAATAACTTTTATCTGACACAAGAAACATTAATCGAATACAATGTACCTTTACATATAAACTGAAAGAAAACCGTTTGATTTCTTAAGCTCTACCCAATTTAAAAAGTAGGATAAATAAATTGTTGGTATTTTTTCTACAATAGACTTGTTACCTATGTTAAAAAACGACATTAAGTTCGTTTATATTTGTAAGAGACAGATACGTTAGACAGGAAATTATTATCAACACTTGTAAATAAGTAACGCAAATAAAACCAGATGTTTCCTGCCCGTATCCCAGACCTTGAAGATACGGTGTCCAAAATCTATTAATAATATTGATATTGAAATAAAGATAGCGTTGATAAATAGGGCAAGTCATCACTATCAATGTCATGACATTTGACAAAAAAAACTGTTACAGCTTACAGTCGCAAACATACCTATAGATGTAACTTAAATCAACCGTATATTTTTAGACTGAATAATGTAAAATTTTCCTACATATTTACTCATAGACGTATTTTTAAAAGCAACGTAGTTGTTTACGCCACACGAGTCTAGACTTATTGACAACGTGAAAGCGTCATAACATTACAAGTTAACACGACATTGCAAGTGACAAAGAAAAAATTAGCTCATTAAAATTCTTTGCGCAATCTCATGCATGCAAACTTATAGATTAATAAGCAATATGAGATGGTCAGGAAACGACGTGCAAAAATACAATTTTATATGACTTTCTAGGAAAAATAAAGATTAGTTTCTGCGAAGAATTCTTTGTTTTTGTTATCTAGTTCCCAGATTTGTTTATGTAACCATGGTTCTTACTGCATGGACATCTATACAAATACATTGTCTCTATTTGATTGACTCGAATGATAGAATATCTTTTAACCGACTTTACAAAAGGAGGTTATATATGAAAGTTACTACAGTGGAAGCCGAGGGGTATATTTCGTTGCTTTTTGTTTGGAATCATATAACGGAATTAAATGGAATAATGTAACGTCGTTTTAAATACCATTATACAAACGGAAAGTTATTTAGCTCCATGTTAAACGTTCAAATCGAGTCACAACAATACATTGCACGTCACGTCGCTACTAACTGTTGCAAACAGCATACACCAAACAGATCAAATAGGAACTCTATACGCTTAAAAAGTTATTACGGAATGCTTTATTACGAAAATGCTTGTTGTTTTCAACAGTCCGTGCACTGGCATTCTATTTGCCTTATCCGTTAACTCAGATGTATAAGCTTTTTGTAAAAACTTTCGAGTCGTGAAAAAGTTTTTTGACAAACGACTCAGGTTGTGATGTAAGCAGGTTTTTAAATTAGTTAAGTTAGTATCGAATTAAGGTAGAATTATTGCCAGCTACGAATTTGAATACTTATATAAAATGTCGTTTTGTTCGTACTTATGAAATGCACAGATTAAATTAAATCGATTTGATTACTATTTAAATTAATTGACGATGTTATATTTATTAAATTGAAAACTGTAATGATTATATCGATTCGTTGTAAAGTTGGACATGAAAATAATTTTCAGAGAAATAAAATTGAAACCGCATAGTTCGATATAATCTTAATGGTATTGCATTAATTGAAGAAACAATGGCAGGAAAATTAATTGAAGTCAAGTGTTTTTGAATAAATGCTATCATATAAACATTTACGACGAAATAATTAAACACTGGCTGTTGTTTCGGCTTCGTCAGCGCGGCATTAATAAAATCTAGTTTCATCATAAATCGTCAGTTTAGGTGGGATCGTGGTCAAGCGCTGGTTTAATTTTGTTAAAAAAAAATCTAATTTTAAAACGCCTATGTTACTCAGTCGTCAGTGGCTCAGGGGTTTGAACACTTGACTTGTAATCTACAGTTCTTGACTTCGAATCCCGCCATGTACCTGTGATTTTCGAATTTCATATGTACATAATTTACACGACGTTCTTAAGGGGAAGCGAAACGTCGTGATTCAACCTGCACATATCAGCGAAGAAATTCAAAGATATCTGTGAAGTCAACCAACCCGCACCTGGCCAGCGTGGTTGACTATGACCTATTCACCTTATTAGGGTAGGCTCCGAGCTCCTCAGGGGGGACGTATGGTGAGCTGGTGATGATGATGTTACTCAGTGATAATGAATCTAATAGCAAAATAATTTTTCAATCAGTCCAGAAGTTGTGCTTATTCATTACATACTAAAATACAAATCTTTCCTGTTATATTAGTATAGGAGTACAGATTAAATACCTCAGATGTTTTAAATTATTATCTATAGCCACTAGATTCCTTATAATTTACGTTATCTTTTCATTAAAACTAAACATAACGTATCTGTTTTTTGTAGATAAAGGGCAAAGGAAGCTATTTCCACCTTATTATTGATTTATGTTTCTTATAAACCAGATTTTACATATTGATGGGCCGATGAGTAATAGAAATGTTTTACTTATAAATAACATAAACGGTGATGAATATATCGCAGTAAGGTTCTGTCATCGTCAAATAAAATGTGATGTTCTATTTCATCAATATAGTAATGCGTGAAGCGAAAACTTTGTATCGCTCTTCGAGAAAATTGCACAAACAGATAAACGCGTTGTGATTTAACAATGTTAAAGTCAATGTGAAGATGATGATGATGAAATAATTAATGAATAATTGTGAAAAAGAAGGGAATATAGCTATTTCTAGGCGACCACCAGTAGAGATAATTCGTAAACATTATTGATAATGTATACTAAAATTCAATAGAATTTTCATTCTTAAAGTACATTTAGAAGAGTGAATTTGATAGTACAAATAAATCTACCAAAAGAAATTTAATCTATTCACATTTCATTACAAAACGTAAAATAATTAGTTCTGACATAATAGAATAGTTAAAAACGTCGAGGGCACGGAATATATCCACTTAAACGGGCATAATTAAATCGCAACTTGATATGGTTCCCATTAATTTCGGCTCGGCCACAAACAGCGCACTTCGCGGACGGCTGCATAGAAACTTTCCAAGCGCTTCTAATGCTTTTATAATATTTTAGGCAAAGATTTTAATGCGTAGACACGACAATGAATTCAAATGCATTTGTACACACGAATTCATTAAATCCATAATTAAGTAGATACTTTCAATTAACGTTTCTAACATGAAACGATATATCTATGGAAACCGAATAAATAGGAATACGTTCCTACATATGTGTAGATTCACAGTTACCAACGCGCCGTCCGCAGAAGTAAACCATTGAAAGCCGCCATTACAATGTTTTACATATATGAAATACAATCTCAAAACAGGTTCGTGCAATGAGTGCAGTATAATCTGTATAAACAAGCCACAGCTCGAATGTTTCTGACCGAGCACTTAGCATATTACTCGCCTAAACAGATGACTGCGTTTTTATATCGTCACCTCATCAGGGAATTATTTGACAAATAGTATTGTTACTGCCGCACGCACAGTGGTTAAGTGGTCTAAGTATAACGTCCAACTCTTTAGTCAATCTGTGTGAGATAAACTTGACTGAAATCAACCTGCGGGGAAGTATAAAAATCGCCTGGCACCTCGTCATAAAATTCATTTATCAATATAATTGTATTAAAAATGTCCATTTCAAAAACACAAAGATATATTTCGCTGTTACTATTAAATCCGCTTATACATTAACAAACCGAGTTTCCATGTCGAAATTAATTTTTCGGAACGTATTGAATTCAACGTAAATATTTTTAATCCTTAAGTATATTTTTTCTATTTATTTTAAGTTGCGATAACAAGTATTTTCTGTGCAGACTGCTTTTTGAAATTCGTTGATTAGACAGCAACCATATTACAGGGATAATTGTAACTTATAGAAAGATGTTGCAAAACATGGCCTACTTTAGTCCCTTTCCCGTTCCGCCCTTTTCTTATAAGGAAAGGTTTGGATGGGAATGTGGATTTGACGGTGGAGGAGACGCATAGGAAGGAGAAATATCCTCTTTATGTGCGTCTCCTCCTCCGTCGATTTAGGGTAGGCAACGCATCTGCAATTGCGGATGTCTATGGGCAGTGATCGCTTCGCCATTTCGGCGGATTTAGGTGGCCGCTTGCTCGTTTGCCACCTTATCGTATAAAAAAAAATGAATACTTGAGTTTCCAATAGTGGGGTTGGCAATACTAAGGCAGTGTTTGGAGTGAAGTTCAAGTGAGAACTTTATATTTACGATTATTGGTTCCATTACTTATCATTTATATTTCGTCTCGGAGTTCAATTGAAGCAGAAAAGGCAGGAGTCAAGGGAGAATCAATCAATTGCTGTCGACGCGTATAACATTTAAGTGAATTGTAGTGCCAACAGACTAATTCGTTTGTATTTAACTTTCAATGTATTCTGAAACGTATTGTGCTATCAACGTTCTAGAATTATTACTATACTAATACTCGTATTGTCTTCTGAAAATTTAATCCACTAACAACACTGTTTTTTGTTTGAAATAAAAGATTCTGTTTTTCATACACTTATTTATATTTTAAGCTAGGATAACGATATCAAATTAAAAATTATATTTCTATTCATTGCATTTACGGGATTTTTTGTAAAAAAAACATTGCTTTTTGTAATAATTAATTTACAAATATATATAAATTAAAAGCTCTTGTGCATATTAGAAATTAAACATAAATATATTTCTAGTGCTTTGCGTCATTAGAATAATCACAGTCTCAAAATGTACTGGGAGTCTGGAATTTTTTAAACAGGTATCGTGGAAGTCGGCAGCGTCGTCGGCCGAGTGTCCTTTGTCACAGCGCTCGCTCTCAGCAACCAAACAATTGTTAAAGATTTCCACATAGCTCGCACTTTAATGAATTGTCTTTATAGTGCAGTTTGTAAATATAACACTACTCTTAGCTACTTCTTTGGATGCACTAAATAGAAACTCTGATATAAATTTTCTTAACTAACGGTCGTTCAATGTTCAGAATTTTGTAATCAAAAAGGTTTTTCATTGTTTTTTTTTACTAAATTTAACTGTGACGAACATCAATCCTCCAAAAAAGAAAAATATTGAAAACTAGCTTTCGCCCGCGACTCCGTCCGAGTGGAATTAAAAAAAACAAAAGTGAGTAGCCTATGTGTTCTTCAAGACTATAGTCCACGTCTATACAAAATTTCATCGAAATCCGTTTACCAGTTTAGGCTACAAACTCTAACAAACATCCATCGCTGTCGAACGGAATAAATAGTATCCTATGTCCGTCTCCTGGCTCTAAGCTACCTCCACACCAATTTTCAGCCATATTGGTAAAGCCGTTCTTGAGTTATAAGTAGTGTAACTAACACGACTTTCTTTTATATATATATAGATTGATGGCCATTATTAATTTAGAAAAAATATATCTTACTAATATTATAAATGCGAAAGTTTAGAGGGATGGATGTTTGTTAGAGTTTGTAGCCTTAACGGCTGACCGGATCTTGAAGAACGTTGGCATAGATGTAGAGCATAGTCTGGAATAACACATAGGCTACTCACTTTTGTTTTTTTTTATTCCACGCGGACGGAGTCGCGAGCGAAAGCTAGTTTGATCATAAATGCACCTGAGAAAGACGCTTCAAATTAATTAGGTATTTTCAAAAGTAAATTGTCAATCAGACTTTTTACGTTTGACCTTGATTAATGACATTGTTCGTGGAACACGTGCATAGAGTCTTATTACAAACACATTTCACTACGTTCAGCACTTTGCGCTATTCATACAAGCTTTAATTGAAGCGAATCTATTGTTTTCATTTAATTTATAGTAAACATATTTGTTCTATATTTTGTTATTTGAAATACATTAAAATTGCGCAACTGCAAATATTGCTCAAATTCTAATGAAGTATAAATTACTTATTTTTAAAATTCATAACAATGATATACTTTTTGCAATGTAATAATTCCAAAAAATTTCAGTCGAATAAAAAAAAAGTTTATGGTATACTTAGTTATTGTATTAGTTGTGTAGAAAAATGTGGCGTTTATTTTAAAGATAAGCAAAATCTGTGCTAGTAGATAATGCTAGGGCCGCGGAACACGTCGGGTAACGCTCTATTAAACATTTACTCTGTGACTGTTCGCTTGAATGACACTGCGTGCTTTTAGGTTCCGTGAAAATCCACTGCTGTGACTGACACGTATAGTCGTCTCTGTTTTTTTCCATAGAGAGTGACAGTGACAATACAAGTACAATCGAAACGTACAGTTATGATGACAAATCGAATTGAGTTTTACTCGAATTTCGACGAATCCACTCAATACTTACACAAGTTGTATCTATAATGATTAATGATAAGAAAATTACTACAGGTTTTTTAATCCATGAATGGATCACTGGTTTGGATTCAATCTAATTTATCACAGAAATAAATGGAGTTATCAATATTAGATGAATACATTAGGAGACTGACGTAGAGTAATATAATGACAGACTGTTTTTGGATAACTACAGATTGCTTTATTGATTACTGAAAGCATGTATTTTATGATGAGAAAGATAAATTTTCTTAAGAAAGACATGAGGATGATCTTTTTTTTTATACTATAAGGCGGCAAACGAGCAAGCTGCCACCAAAATCCGCCGAAGTGGCGAAGCGACCGCTGCCCTTAGACATCCGCAATTACAGATGCGTTGCCTACCCTAAATCGACGAAGGAGGAGACGCACATAAAGAGGATATTTCCCCTTCCTATGCGTCTCCTCCACCGTCAAATCCACTTTCCGATCCAATCCTTTCCTTATAAGAAAATGGTGGAACGGGAAAGGGACTAAAGTTGGGCCTCCGGGACCACACTCATCAGACTGTACGCGGATTGCTCCCATTTCACGCCTGTCTTCTGTGTGGTCGTAGTATTGCACCGGGCCAGCCGACCCTACAGTGCGAAGATGTTAAAGCGGACTCTACCACTGTTAGATCTGATATAGAAGATATTTGCAAAAGGTGTACTAGATCGAGTGCAGAAAAAATATCAATGGTTCTTTAAATGGTGAATACTGGTATATTTATAACGCAAATTAAATTACAGTTTAAATATTATACGAAGTAAATATGATACAAACGATATAAAATAGAAAAATATTTTCTATTTCACTGTATTTATGAATTCAACGAAATATAAGTTTAACAAATAGCGAAATTCTGGAATACGTTCATTTACTTTGTCGTCATCGATGTTTGATATTTACAAATCGATTCGGTGTTTACACTATCATATATCGCATGTAAAATTTCAATATTTTAGTGACATTCCCCTGTATAGAATACAAGGCGATATAACGTACAATATAATTGCGTCGATCAGGAGACGTAAAACCGTCTTGAATCGCGACAAATCTCGTGTAAGTGAGCTCTTAATGCCCCCCTTTCGGTGCTTCAACGGCTTATCATTTGCCACGGCACAGAACAGAATGCACACAAAGATTGCAGAATAATGTCCCATGTAGAACGTACGTCAGTTACTGGATACCTTTTCTAGGAAAAGTAACTTGCTAAGTTACAAAGAAAAAATGCATCTAATTATTTCCTTTGTTCAAAATAATTAACTACTTTAATTTTTAATTGCAAACGAAATGATCTGTTTGACCTTGAAAACTCTTGGTTTCAATCCAATTATTTATCATACCTAAGAGGGTTCATTTACAAAAGTTTTAACGAAAGAAGGTTTTATATTACATGTACTTATAATACAAAAAGTTTTATTTATATTTTAAGGTGGAAAGATTGTTTGTTTGTTTGTTCCATATACATTCGAAAACTATTAAACTAATATAAAAAATCTTCAATTAATAAAAAACTCCTTTATCAAAGAGTAAAAAAGACTATTTATTTTTTATCTACCACAAAATACGGTCGGACTGCTAGATTATAAATTACAATTGCCATTAAGATTCTGTTGACTAATTTGACAACCTCACAGCTAAATGTCTGGCAAAATCTGAGGACATCACTAAAGCTGCTATCCCGTGACGTCATTATTTATACATACTTGATTGTAACTGATGTATGTATATGAACTGCAGGAAATCGGATACATTACCTGTAAAAAAAATATATGATTAGAAAAAATACTGTCACCTTTTAAATTAATTGCGCAATATATTTTACCATTAGAAAGGTACATTATTACTGAGTAACATAGGCTTTTATTTCTAGATTTTTAAGATATCGTGGGCAAAAACTACTTCAATATTTAAAGTACGTATTTATTTTTTACAACATAAAATCTTTTTATTGTATCTTATCAATAAATTAAGATCATAACTCTCCATGACTTAGTTTTTTCAGATAAAGATTTGACATACATCAATATATTTTTTCAAATATTCTAATGTTAGAAATTGTTGAATTAAATAATAAAGTATAAAACAAAAAAGGAGTGAACAGCTCTATGTAAATCTAAATCTGTACAGAGGGGTTGTGTGTAATAGCTCATGAAATGTATGGAATCAAGAGGAGGCCGTGTCGACGCGCGACCGGCGACGAGTAAATACTCTGTCGAGAGGCCGCAGATTCATTGTGTATCACCAAAGAGATTCAAAAAATATATAGAGTAGGCACAGTTGACACTTGAAACATTTTTCACGTAATCTCACTAATCATATCTATTATTAGATACCCGAAACCACATGTCAATATAGTTAATTGTATTTAAATTAATTGCCAATAGATGTCATAAATAATGTTGAAATGTTTTTTTAGCAAAAAATATAGCTTATTATTATATAATGTTGTAAAATGTTTTTCTTAGATGTCCTCACAAGGACACGACCACACATATTAAACTTGATAACTAATGTAGTGTCTTTCAGAGAAAGTGCCGGTGAGAAAATTTTGTTCACTACGCCTAGTCTATATATTATTTAAATGTCTTTGTGTATCGCACTCGTAATTCTTTTTCGGATAAAAGAACTTTTTTTATCAAAGGGAGATATCTTCCAGCTTTTATACACGCTTATGGATTGTTTTAAATTGCGTCGTTTGGGATAATCGCTACTTATATTTTTCAGGTGACGTTTCCAAAAGAAGATACTAGAAAGAACTGAAATATTAATTATAGCTGTTGCCCACGACTTCGTCCGTGTGGAGTTTAAAAGTTCAAAACCTATTTTGCCCCTTTTTTCAACCTATTACCTAAAGTATTATACATACATACAAAAATACAAAGTTTACCTCTTTATAATATTAGTATAGATTGAATACGCGAATCCTTTTCTGATCCTTATAATAGTTACTAATTTATATAGTTTTATATTTCAAGAGTAAACGTCGAAATTTTTTAATTTCCTGTCTTTTTAACTACTTCATTATACTCAAAATCTCATAGGCTCAAAATAATCTAAAAAAATATTTTAGGAAAATACAATTTGGCGACTTATTAAGACAGAAAACAGAAAATTTATACTAGCAGCGTAGAGATTGAATATTCCAGTCTATTGAAATATTGAGTTATTATTAATAATATAACGTTCACGTTATTCACCTGAAAGAGCGTGTAACCCGCTCAGTGATCGGCCGAACCTGACTATATAGAGTTACTGTATAGCCTACGAGAAATAATGACGGCAACATTCATAATTCGGAACGGACGGAATCAACGACAAAAATATGATCGCTAAAACTTCGCCTCAAACACGACTAATCTTATCGCTGATAACTACACTAAAATAATTACAACCACTTCCCACTTAAGATCGAATATCGAATAACAAACGCTATCATAAAGCACTAAAGCTTGCTTAAATTACATTTTTCGGAAATGGGTAGGGAATAAACATCCTACGTTTCACCAGCGACTCGCCCACAATTTGCACTAGTTGTACTTAATTGAGGCTAATAAATAATCTTTAAGAGAAAATCTATGCTATCTATAAGGTTTAACCAAACACAGTAACTAAAGTCTTTAGGGCTCCAAAGGTATTGGACGTCTTTAAAAATATTTAAATGTTAAACAAGACAATTCATTTCTTTAAACAAGGGTTTTTCAAAAATACAAGAATTAATTCATTAAAATTTTAAATTGTTTACTGTCGTTGTTTATACATGAATGATATATGACAAGGAAAAACTTCGAGTATTACCCGCTGTTCAAATGTAATAAATAACAATTACGGCTCTAATGTGTAACACTTTAAAATAGTTTGCACATGTCTAAGTAATAAGGACACTTGATTGATTAACCGATGACGAATAATCTTAACAGCCAGATGTATTTAAAATACTCGTTGGAAAAAAATTCTGAGTAAAACCTACAATAATAACTACAGTTAAATTAATTTTACTGTCTTTATTATCGAAACAAATAATTAACATTCACTTGTTTATACAACATTATTATTTCAATTACATATTAGATTTTCTTTGACAAAACACAGACTGCAAACCAGTTTGTGTTTCGTAGTCAAATTATAAATGCAATTAAATTCAACAGACTAACAACGATCTGGAGTTAACGCCACAGATGTAAACGTACGTTAAACGTTACTGGATGTGGCATTACTGTATAAATCTTACAATACGTAATCATCGTAATTAATAGCTTTAAGTCAAGACCACGCTTTTTCATTTGAACGGACTAACTGTAAACTCATATTATCATGTTCACACCGAAAAGTAGGTACTTGAAAAGAAATTTTAGCATTACAAGTTCCAATGTGACCGACCTTATTTGCAAGTTTATTTTCGCGCGCTAAAACAAGTTAACTTATGATTTCTGTAAATCGGGATACTAAAGATTGTGATTAAATAAAAAATCAACACCGCTTTGCTTTTAAATATCGTAAAACAACATTTTACACATCGATATCGGCCTCATGTCGTCAGTATTCATTTTTATACATTATACCAGTTCAATATACAAAACTGGACAATAATTGATGGCACTAGAAACTAAGCACAGTCAAAGCACTAACAAAAATTACTACATTCAAGTAGATTCTGCGAAGTCCAACAATGGAATACAAATTACTTTGAACTGCGATATAATGTATTATTATTGTAACGTCTTTAAAAAAGATATTTGATTTAAAATGCATATATTCATATCGTAATGGCATGTTCGTGTCATGCGACGGCCCGGGGATTAGGAGCATTGTTATTCGACTGGGATATCAAGATCCGTGCTCTACAAATTTTTGCAGCGGCCCCGCTTTTGCTAGTAAGATTGCAACCCTACCAGTTTCTAATCAAATATAGCTACCGAATACTTCTCTTAAATCTTATTCTCATCGTTAACCTGCTTAGAATTAGTCATCAGTGTCAAATATTAACTTCGATTCTCATACGAATAACAAAAAGAAAATTAAAAATATCTCGAGGAACACAGGGACAATACAATGTAGGTAAAACTGATGCTTGTACACAAAACAACGTAGGGCAAACTTTCTGAAAGCCTTTAGCGCAGTTTAAAAATGAGGTTATGAGTCAGTCAATAAAACTATCAAAACATCGGTAAGTCGCCTCGAGGGACATGCAGGGATCAATCAATGTGCTATCGTACAAGTAGTGACCGCGGAACGCTAAGAGGGGTTCCTTGTCCACGGCAACGCTTTCCGTTCCGACGTCATCCAGCCCGCATTGAGATTGATGTTAGGAACGAAACGAGGAGTCAGCCTCCCGCGGAATACTAAGAGGGGAGCCCTCCTTGCCCAATTAGACCGACCCCTCTCTCCCGCGTACATTCCGTCGCGTTTTGTCCCGCTTCGATCATGCTATCCGACACTACGCCGCATACAAAATTACCGCCATATTTTTCATGTAAGCCCTGCGATCAAAGTATCGTCGAACGGCCAACTTGGACCGTCCGCGATCTTTCAACGCTATTATGTGTCCTAAGTGGATTTCGTTCCGTTCGCTTGCAGCTTTTTAAGTTAAGCTTACTCCATATTTCAACGGGGTATAAGCATTGAACATTTTAAAACTTTAAAATTTTACCTTAGTAATTAATAAATACCTTGTTTGTTTCTTTTATTTGCAAACAAGGGCACATCTTTTAACGTAAAGCGCCAATGTCAAGCCAGAATATTACACAACACTAACAATAGTATCCACAAAAAGTACAAAATATAATTGAAATGTACATTTTTAAATTAAATTCATAGTAATATCTACTTATACATGTAGTACATAAATGACATTTGACTTACATTAATACCTTTATTTAAAATCGTTTTAAACTTTGTATGTTGTTTTAATTAAAAACATGTATTTAATAAAAAAACATAAATAACGAGGTATTGTTACAACCGGGTTGGCACAAGTTTAAAAACAAGCAATATAATTCGGTCCGTGGGCGTCGTTTCTGAGCTGTGTCGTTTCGTTAAATCTGCTAATTAGCCTAGCTTTTAAGGGCGTAGAGGGGACGCGTGTGTAGTGAACAATAAAAAAACGCTCCCGTTAATTAGCAATAACCTAATATCGCGAGATAATTTGTCGCATTTAATTTACTTTCGTCGTTACTAAGGATATAATTCCTTAATTTAACGGTTACTTAAGCTCTCAAAATGCACATCATCGATCATTGAAGTTCAAAGTATCAATCAGCGGCAGTCGGAATTAAAACACGTAATGACTGTTATTGGGATATTTCGTATAATGATTACAAGATTAATAATTTTCATGTCTTATTAATCTCTATCGATTTATTTTACGACAAATGACCAGTTTTTGAATCCAAAATTGTTGGTGTATTGAATCCTTATAAAGTCACAGACGTCTAGTATTCAGTTTTTAACCGACTTCCCAAAAGAAGGAGGTACTGAATTCGTCTGTATTTTTTTTTTATTACTTTGATTTTATTTTCTAATTTGTTAATTTGTAGTATTATCATAGCTGATTTAAATGTTTGATTTGTGACTGAGTTGCCACTGTTTGGAAACACATAGACTACTTACTTTTTTTTTAATTCCACGCGATCGGAGTCGCGTGCTAAATGTAGCTAAGAAATAAAGTTATTACAGTTACGTACGCAGTGAAGATGACTTCATTCATAGAGTAGAGAATCGTCACAAGGTCATTTATGAAAAGGTAGTTAGTGAACTTGGAGGTTGTGTTTTTAGTCACATATTTATTGCCCTCTCTGTCAGAATGGACGTGTACGAGTCTTTACGCTTTAAATGCCATTTTATTTGTATGTAAAGAGCTTTTTAACGGCAAAGCTCGCTTTCGCTATAATAAAGGGTAAAAACTCATTAATGAGCTTAATCCTCATCGATTTCTGATTATGATTATCAATTTCATAAAATAATTCATTAGTCACATAAATTACTTAAAAATACACAATTCTAAGAAACTAAAAGGGTTATCAATACATTTAAACAAAATATTGTAACGGATGTTGTGTCGTAAGAATTCCAATTATAATTACCTAGTTTTACCAAGGCCTGAACTTTGGCCAAGGATTTTTTTTATTTCATTAATATGATCTGTAAATTTGTTTTTTTGTGTTTTTTTGGTCAGTACATAGGGTTTTATTTTTTAAATTATTTATTTACACATCTAGTGTTACAAAAATTGTTTATTTGTGAAAAAATTAAACAATCTAAATGCTCTTCGCACTATTCAAGGCCTGTTACGTTGACGCGGTATGACGCGATAGTTTAAATTTAGCGTTTATAAGTCGAGTTAAGCCGCGTTACCACTGGCGCGTAACACGTATTTTAAAAAATCAAACGGTTTTTTTTCGTATCATAACTCTATTGTATTATCAGAGAGAGTAAGACGTTCGGACGTAGACAGTGAGAGACCGAAGCTTATTGGATGTCGTCGAACGCGATCTTAAGAATATCGGCGTCAAAAGTACAAAGGCCAAAGGAGACCGATATGGAGAAATTTCCTGAACCAGACCCAGGTCCATCCGCGGCTGTAATGCCTCAGATGACGATATTGTCATGGGTATGAGTATGAGTGACGCATTCGGAATTAATATATTTCTAGATTAATCTACGTATATACGTATCGATTTGTTAGAACGTCGCTATTGTCACGTTCTCGCACCTCGATACGTATTAAGAATAAGGAGAATCAGACAGCTTCTCTGAGGATGTCAACAAGGTAAAATACTTCTTTATAAGTTGCGATGTAATTTAGATATGAGGTTATAATCTAAATGTATGGTTTTGATTTAAACTACTTACAAAATTAGCAAATACACAAGCCCACTCAAATAAAAATCTTACTAATATTATAAATGTGAAAATTTGGATGGATTTGTTAGAGTTTGTAGCCTAAACGGCTGAACGGATGTCGAAGAAATTTGGCATAGACGTAGAGGATGGTCTGGAAGAACACATAGGCTACTCACTTTTGTTTTCTTTAATTCCATGCGGACGAAGTCGCGGGCGAAAGCTAGTGTTTAATTTAATAACTGATAAAAAATAGACCCTTGGCTTTAACTTTATAATATTCGGGGAAGAATATTAATGACATGTCAAAATTCATAATCATTCAAGTCTTCTTCTTTTAATGAATAGTGGGCAACATTCAAGTCTTTTACATAAATCGTAAATTATAATTCATAATATACGTACAATAAACAGACTTACATATCCTTGAAAGATCATTATGATTATCTTAGTATTTAAGCAGTTGGTAACACTGATTCGTCTCGGACCATAAACAACAGACAATGAACTCTTCATGTAAATACGATCGTAAATTTTATTTAGTTATAATATGAAACGGTCAAGGTTATAAACACTGAAACTGTTTAATATACATTGATTTCGATTAGTTTAAAAAATCGAGGAAAATATAATGTTTTGTATAAACTGTTCATTGTAATTCATAACTTGATTTTATGATTTTACCATAGGTATGCCTCCGGAGGCCTTTTGTTCGGATGATTTTTTCCCTCAGTGTTGTTTACAATACAAAATGTTACACTTAGATCAACTCTTGAATAGGTATAACGAAACAATCCATCTATAGATTATAAATGCAATTACATTTTTTTATTTAATTTTGTGATGTAGTAGGTACATGAATATAACCTAGTCTGTAAGTACCCAGCATGATGTAAAATTGATCAGTCGAGCTCTCGAGCTTACGCACGTCTTTTATTTCGTACACCACAATTTTAAAAATCGATTTAGTTTAGTTGGGTTTTGTTTCAGTCGATAAAATGCACCAAACATTAACGAATTGATAAAGATCTTGTTTAAAGAAAAAAATATATTTTCCGTCTATGAGTTCATTTTACTTGAATTTTGGACTCGTAAAGTCATCGGTCAAATTTAAATGTGTCTAAACAAGACGATTTAAATGAGGACATGTGTCACTGAGAGTTATAGTCAATACAAAGATATTGCGTTATGTCTAATTTTAGGACATGTTTAAGGCTTATGTTTGTACCAATTTATATTGTTCTACTTCAACGAAAAGATTATCAATTAGCCTAGTGGTTTGCTGTAACTTTGCTTCAAAATTAGTGGTGGTCGATTTCCTGTCAGATTTAATGTGATTCGATACAGAATTTATTTGTTAAAATCGAATTTTGCATATTAATGTTTCAATAGAGTCGCGGTATAAAAGGGTTAACGTAAGTTTAACTAAAATGTATTTGGAACATTGTCTAATATTTTTATGTTTAAAACCTGTGTTTAAGAAATACGCAATTAATTTAATGTACAATGTCTTAGTAATGACGCAAATTAACGTATAACCCCGTCTAACTTTTTGTCAGAATATATATTACCATATTTTCAGACAATTAACCTAAGAAAAATTGCAATAATTTCATACATATAAAGTTATTTTCGTTTATGTTTAGGGCAGAAATTCCCCTTATTATTCTTTTGAATATTTTCATGATTAAAATATTTATTACTAAATTCAAATATACGTTATGTATTTTATATATTTTTTACGTAATAATCTTTATTATTTATTAACCGAAACCACAATATTAACAACGTTTTTTGCCAAGTAAATAAAATATAAAAGTCTACTAGCAAAACATGCACTTAAAATAAAAAAAAACAAAAGTTTTCATTCAAAATTAAAATAGTCATTGAATCCGAAAAGCCGAGCTAATTAGCCCGGACTTAATACTTTTGCGTCGTACATTTTGTAAATTCAATCACTGCAAAATACGTTATTTATCAGTCGTGACATTTACTACGTAACTAGTTAATAGGATTTCAAACAAGACTTCGTTGTATGTCATTAAGTGCTGTACCAGATATAACAAAAGTGTTAGCTGGCGCCATGGCTTACGATGACGAAATCATTCCTAGAAAAGCATATGCAAACGCCACTCGTTCCCACTGTATAGAAACATACGCGTAATTTTTATGTCGATGTGGTAAACTGAAGAGTTACAGCAATTTTTAAAGAAATGTTTGTTTATACAAAATCTAAGAAGTGTATATTCTAAGAAAATATATCTATATAAATTGTTTATTATAGATGTAATCTTACTTCTTATTATATGCGAGAGTTTAGATGGATGGATGTTTGTCAAAATGTATATCCAGAACGGCTTAATGGACTCCGATGTTGGCACATATGTAGAAAATAGTCTGGAACCCATAGACTACTTAGTTTTGTTTTTTAATTCGGCGCGGACGAAGTCGCGTGCATAATCTAATAATAATAATTTAATCATTAGAACATTATTCTATGAACAAAATTCGTTATTGCAGAGTTAATACTTTATCTAAACGTATTTGTTTCAAACTTTGTGTTTAAATACGATAATGCACCGGCATTATTACAACATAGCTAAACAATAGAATAATTTTCAAAATTAACTATGGAAGGCTATTTAACAACCGCTGAGTTAAGTTCTCAAACCGGTTTTTGTTAAAACACCGACGGGGCTACAACGATTTTGTTTGCAGATTTTGTTTCAATATGTCTTCTGTGTGTGTGCTGGATAGAAATAAAAAATGTATAGCTCATTTTATTCACATCTTTTTGACATAATTGCTATATGCAGCTATGAAAGCGTGTGTAGCGGGCTTTAAATAAAATGAAGATATAGTGACATAATAATTTAATAATCGACCGATTTCCTTCAAAGCGAAACAAAGCCGTAGTGAAGGATTTAATGGAGCAACAGGATGCGGCACGATAGAAAAGAATTAAAATCAACACAGAACATGTTTGCGATAATTAAATCAGCCATAATCCCTCCATACAGCTTTCGTTGTGTACGTCACTGTATGTGTACGTGTTTAACACTGGTACCTGTATCGCATCCCACTTTATACTTTATTTCACCGACAAATTCTTAATACCGCAGCTTTGTAATTTGTCGAACCAAAACTTAAAGACACGGAAAATCATTCATCGAAAGAATTATCTCTACATATTCATCCATCTGTAGAGTTATATGTTTTTGACACTATGTAAAGGTATTCTTTGTTGTCATTTCAAGTGTCACGGCTATAGAGGACCGGATACAGTGTATGAAATGTCATCTGAACTAATTGCCGATATAGAATACAACATTTTTGTAACTAAATTCGTTCCATGCAAATATTGCCGCGTGTACGATTTGCCTATGTGAACTACAAACGGATGGCGTACATGATTTGACGTTGACAAATATAAAGTATAGAAGTTACAAATAACATTTTTCAATTCAGTTAAATTCAATATTAGCGACATTAAAGTATCAAAAAAACAGGTTTCAGCAGCTGCATTTTATGTATGTATAAACAGAATGGTTTGTCGGTCATTGTAACTGTGAGTCACAGCTTCTCAGTACAATGCCTTACGTATCCTTAATCCCATCTTAAAAAACAGCGACTTTCATCCCTGGAATTTAATTTAAGTTTTTTTGAACATCAGCTATACAAAGTTGATGAATAAGATAAACCCCAGTGTATTTTGTTAAAATTGTATCTGAACAAGATGGGGAAGACAACCGACAGAATACAAATACGACAGATAAATAACCATTATTGAATCCCTTTACCCTACAGATGTCATTCTCTTCTACACGTCTCTATCAGCCGTCAAATTTTTACCTACTTACAAGCACTCTTTCTCTAGCTCTGTAGCCACACACATTCCTGTTCTTTAAAATAGTAAATAATAACGGTAATTACTTTTTAAAAAGTCTCGTGTTAAATTTAATGTCGGTCGGAATATTAAGGGGAAATAAACTATCGATGTAAAGTCGTTTGGCAGGATGACCTCGATTTTTATAATTCAAGTTGACAATATACGACGATTCCGAGAAGGACTTGTGGTAACATACAAGATAACTCGCTTACCATACTGCCTGTACAATTCCAACGTAACCACCTTAAAGTTAAGATTGGATTTGCAACGAACCATTCAATTCGGCGCATACACACGA
The DNA here is from genome assembly GCA_003118335.3 of Papilio memnon. NCBI lineage: Eukaryota > Metazoa > Arthropoda > Insecta > Lepidoptera > Papilionidae > Papilio > Papilio memnon. The sequence continues at coordinate 948,898 of LD688983.1, read as the reverse complement.
CCTGGCTGTTAAATCCCGTAGCCGATAATTTGCTTATAACACAACTGTAATAGTAATCATAATGAAAGAATATAATAGCGTATTGTATAAACTAAAGACAACTTCGAAGTACATGTCTCATATTTGGACCCATTCTACGAAAAAAACTTGTATCTTTTGACAAAATTTTGTAATTATTTTCGTCGGAGTGATTTCGTTCATTTGTTCATCCTACCATGCATGCACATTGCAGGATAAACCTCAATCCGGATATTCGACATTAAAATATAAAATGTTTTTAAAAATAAAACGATTGAATAACCATGTCAATCTGTATGTAATGAAACTGAAATGTACATTTTTTTCGTTAAATATTTTGTAGCTAACTCAAATATTCGTATTGATAACTGATGCCTGTGGCACTTATATTTTCAGGTATTTTACTGGCTGGAAATGTATATCCTATGTTGTAGTTACTGTAGATATTGCTCATAGTATTATAAATAGTACTCAATTTATAATAACGATTTTTCTTTTTCCCTATCTTCTATACCCTGGCAACAAGTATTCAAAATTACATCGATCGAGATCAAAAATGCAAACTTAACAAGCAATTACATTGTTATAGTTTTATTCACATCACACATAGTTAGGCTTAAAACTTAATGTGTTATTAATCATGACACTATAAGCTGTTTAGAAGAGGCGATAGACGTAATTTGAAGTTATCTTATCACTATAGGAAAAGTAAACAATCAGAGATAAACGAAAGATGGGGGTAAAGACTTTTCGGACGTGCTAATAATGTAAAATATGTGCACCAAATTTATAACAAAAAATGTTATTTTACATACGAAAATTGATTTAAAAAAAAACTTGATAAAATACGGAATTCTTGATTCTTTAGAACATATCTAAAATGTACTAAAAAAGCAAATATTAGAGGGACTTGACCTCATTAAATAAACACTTTTTATTTATTGATAAGACTGTCGCCTACTTAGTATACAAGGCAGATCGAGCATTGAACTTGTATTATCTAATTCGATACAACTAATTCATACCTACTATTTGCAGTGATCTTTAGCGATTCGTACGATATAAGGTGTTGTTTACACTAGAGCCAAGGTCTTCTACGAATTGCCGGTAAAACGAATTACGTAAGTGACAAAAACGAGGGAAAATCTAAATGATGCGAGTTAAAAAAAAAACGGAACGTGTTACATCGGCAACCGGTCTACGTCAATCGTCAGCATATTCATAAATAGGTTTTTAGTATAGCTTTATAAGCAAAATTCTTCGACGAATACAGACACGCTTGTATGCATTTACCAACAGTTTGTTTCAAATAAAAAAATTGCCTGAACCCGTATCATATTGTGAATTGTGACGTCATAACAATCTCAAAAATAGGTAGAATCTTCTTGAAATTTGTTCTTACACATATTTGAGATAGATAAAAGTCATCGATATGTACATTTATGTTTAAAGAGTACTTAATGACGAAGACAAATAATAATGCAACATAAATAAATAAAAATGCAATATAGATTATATTAATTCCTGAGTATGTCTATATAGTAATCTTTTACCAGAGATTAAAATATGCTTTTTCATAATTTAGAAATGACTTAAGCTTGACTTGGACCAGCTTGTATCTAATCTTTAATAAATCTAAATCATATATGTACAATCATCAAGATAACAACGACATATGTGAACATGGCTCATGTATACATAATGTACATAAGTCGAGTCATTCGTTTACGATGACCATATTTGTATAAGAAATGATAACGAACGTGCTTGAAAATGTGAGCATTTTTGCAATACTATCCTGAGTTAAGTGTCTTGAATTCTGATTATATGTTCATTGCTTACTAGCTTTCGCCCGCAACTACGACCGTGTGGAATTAAAAAAAAATGCCTATGTGTTTATCCAGACCATGCTCTACATCTATGCCAAATTTCATAGAGATCCGTTCAGCCGTTTAGACGGCAAACTAACAAAGATCCATCCATCAAGTTTCGCATTTATAACATTAGGAAAATTTTATACACAAACAATCATTTAATTAGAATTACAAGACTTGATATCTGAGATAATATTTCTACGTAAAACATCTCTCGTATAACATTCTAATAAACAATTGTATTGTCTAACGAATAAAATATTAATTAAATAAACAAACAATTCTCGCGAGGCAAATTAGCGCCTCAACGAGCCCGAAAGCGGCGAACTGTAATACCTATCTGCTTATCTGAAACAATTCCTTTCAATCAGTATTGGATTTAATGGAATAAAATATAAGGCTTTCTTTTACTAACACTGATTTCTTAGCAAAATAACACGTTCCCAAAAAATATTGTTGTAACGTTAAATGTATTATTTTTTCATGTTTTGTGTAGCTATGCTACATATTTTTTTTAATGGATTTTTTTGTTATTATCAGTCTTCTGAAAGCTCTTGTAAACTCCTCTCAATTCCCTTTCTTTCTATTATACATCTCTGTTACTATACAAAAGCTTACGACTTACCAAGTTAAATTATTTTATATTTATCATGTAAAGAGTTCAGTAAAATACCAAAAAAACTACTAAGTGATGTCGCAGCCATAAGTACGCACGGCAGTAATGCCGCCCGCGTCAACTAGCTCCAACAAGTGTTTTGTGCAAGTCAACAGGCGTTTAATTGCCTTAACATCGTGCAGATTAGGTAACACTGATAACGGGATATGGGCCAGACCTTATCGTTATCGCAACAACGCGTACTTTCGCCGGAGACAGGAGAATATGCGTGGAATACGGTAAATCTCTGTACGTAAGGAAAACGTAAAGTCTAACAAACGATAATACATAGAACTCATCTTAAATGAATAGTTTCATTCAGTTAGAACTGAGCGTCTGTAGCAAGCTTAAAAGTAAGCCTCACTTAGGAAGACTTTAGTGTAGATATAACTTAGTAATAGATTTCTTTAGTAATGATACTGAAAAAGACAGTTAAACATATTGCAAAATCTCAAATATTACGTACGCGAAATGTAATTCATTATATCATTAAAAATATTTCAATATTTATAATTTAATAAGTAAATGGTAGAGCCCGCTTTAACATCTTCGCACGAATAGGTCGGCTAGCCCGATGCAATACCACGACCACACAGAAAACTGGCGTGAAGTGAGATCAATTCCGCGTACAGTCTGATGAGTGTGGTGCCGGAGGCCCAACTTTAGTCCATTTCCTTCCCACTCTTTTTCTCATAAGAATAGGATGGAAAGGGAACGTGGATTTGACGGTGGAGGAGACGCATAGGAAGAGGAAATATCTTCTTTATGTGCGTCTCTTCCTCCGTCGATTAAGAGTAGGCAACGCATCCGCAATTGTGAATGTCTATGGGCAGCGGTCGCTTCACCATTTTGGCGGATTTAGGTGGCCACTTGTTCGTTTGCCAACTTGTAATATAAAAAAAAATGTATTTATTATATATTAATATATATTAATTAAAAAATCCAAAAAACTTGACCGATTTTTTTATTGTATTGCGAAACATGATAAAATCCCTTTATACAGATCAACATTGTTTTTGTTTATACGAATGTGTTTTTAATCGCGACGGTTACCGGAACGCCGGCAAAACGGCTTTGTTCGTATCAATTACCACAAATAGACAAAATGATTTTTTTAATGGAAATACGAAATCCATTTCGAATCAAGTATCCCGTTAGATTGAACAATTCAAGTTTCTATATATGAACAAGAATATATGTTATTTGAATCTACCATAAAAACGTTATTCTATACAGAGTTTGGTATTTCCTTTGCTATCTAAATACCATTATAGTATACTATTACTTTAAAATATAATTAGATGTTGTTTAACCGGCACTGATTGATTAAATGCCCGTTAACTAATATTAATGTTTCAAGATAAATATCCCCGCACTGCTTTCTGCATGTTTCTATGAATTAGTTTAGTTTTGTGATCGCTGCATTAAGTTGTTAATGTTCTCAAACTCCTGAAAATGTCAATAGTCTGTTAAACTATCTTCATATTCACTGTTATCTTAATGTACGTACTGCTTATGAAAATTAATTCCTTAATTTCAATTTCTAAACACTTTTGAAGTTCATTATAAACTAAAGTGTTGAAAAAATTTTTGAAAGTCTAATATGAAAGTATATTACTTAATTATATTATACTTAGAAATAGTATGCAGTAGATATATGGATTAAGCGATTAAACAGTTTTATCAAGAAAAATATTATTTTAGAGCCACTATATCGTATTAGGTCTTGCAGTGTACGACTCTACTGATATTTGTTATTATTAAATAACTAGCGTTCGCCCGCGACTCCGTCCGCGTGGAATTAAAAAAAAACAAAGTGAGTAGCCTATGTGTTCTTCCAGACTATCCTCTACATCTATACCAAATTTCATCGAAATCCGATCAGCCGTTTAGGCTACAAACTCTAACAAACATCCATCCATCCATCCATCCATCCATCTAAACTTTCGCATTTATAATATTAAAAATAAAAAGTAATATATTTTAAAAGTAAATTTTGTTCAAAGTTTTTTGTGTTTCAAATAACCTTTAACCAAAAAAATATTTATTTTTTCCATAATAACTTGGTGTTTCATATCCAATAAGAAGCGAAACTCTTATCATCGTATTGTGCAAACCGAACAAGGGTTAGGCCACGACGATAACCAGCCAGATAATTGGACTGAAAAATTAAAAAAAAAAGATAATTATATACTCGTTTAATTATCACTACAACTATAACTAATAATATGAGATTGACACAAAATGATAGTGTCCGAAGTGTTATCATGGGTGATAACCCTGCAGGCAATCATTCAGGTCGCCTTAAAAATAGCGATTGGCAGTTAACTGTTACTTGTAGTTACGTCTATATAGATGCTTTTGCCAATTTCTGCTAATAGTTTCTCTCTAGAACAATTAATTAATAATTCATATAGCTTTTCGAATGAAAATTTATGTTCGTGTGTTTGTCGCCGACGCGTTCCCCAACCATTAACAGATTTTTGCTGAAACTTAGGAGCAAAGTACTGAGATCTCCAGAGTAGGTATGTTCAACAAATGCCATGACTTTATTACAGCTTTGCAATCTCGTTAACTTATTAATATATTTCCACTATTTTACATAAATAAAATGTTATCAATAAAAAATAAATGTCAGACTAGGACAAATATTACATTTATCAGCTTTGACCTTTGTTGAGAAGAAAAAATATATGTACTTATTACTTAATATCGGGAAGTGACCGACATACCAGTAAAGTTTACGACACGCGATAAGTCAGGAATAAATGCAGTTTAATGATTGTAATGAAATCGATTCAATTTACCATCGGCATTAACTAACTCATGTTAGTTACAATGCACGTATTTTTTAAACATCCATCATATTAAACTTACTAATATTATAAAGGCGAACGTTTGGATGTATGGATATTTGTTACAACGTTCCAAAACGGCTCATCGGATATTGATAAAATTAATATAATAGTTATATAGCAATACCTATGCTTTTTATAATAACATGTTAACCGCAACAAACTTTGCAAAAAATTATAACCAAGATTTATTAAGTGAAACTAAATTTGGATTTGATGTTTAATCTATTTTAATTTCTCGGCAAATTAGAGTTATTATGCTGCAAGGTCAAGGAACTCAGAAAACCATCCGAGGTACAAACAACTTGGAATTTATCCATTAACAGAAATCCGTAACGAAACGCCACATATTCAATAAACGACAGTTGAATATATCTGAAACATGAAATCGAACACATGCCTAAATGTCCAATATTTCATTTCGAGTTTTATACAAAACTAATAATAATGTGTACTTTTAAAACAACATTTTATAAAATTTATTACGTTACTACATTTCACTACGTTATACGTAGTAAGAAACATCCATCCATCTAGACGTTTGTATTTATAATACGAGCTGTCGCCCGCAAACTTCGTTAGCTTGGATTTAAATAAAAACGGTCGTCTATAACATTCCCGCGTGCATCTTTATTTACCATTATTTTTTACCAGCTACCTTCCAGACAAAGTTCTATCCAAATCGGTCCACCCGTTCCAGAGATAGCGGTCCGGTCGCCATTTTGACAGCGCGGAATTAAAAAAAAAGTAGCCTATAATATGCCCGTCTATGTCAGCTACCCTCCAGTAAAAATCCGGTCGAAATCGGCCCAGCCGTTTCGGAGATTACCCGAAGCAAACGCGGCTTGCTGACAGACAGACAGACAGACAATTCTTTTTAAATGCGATTTTCGTTAGCAACATAATCTTCCCGAAATCTGGAATTTTTCCTTTCATATTACAAACAGACACTCCAATTTTATTATATGTATAGATATAGATTAGAGATTTGTAAGTAGATGTTTTTGGTGTGGCAAATGTCAACCGTAATCTATCATAGATGCACTTCAAAATGACAATGAGTCGATATTAATTTAGGCATCTACATATCTATAGTTGCCGGGAAGCCAAGATAAGAATGATAAATATGCGTTGCGGATTTGACCGGGTGACCGCTTCGGACCCGATATGTTGACATCTCACAAATGATATACGTTTTGTCACAAAACATACTTTTTATAGTCTACGATAAACAAAGGTACAAAAAGGTCATTTAAGTACGTAATTGTATAAACAATTCATCTCCGTTATTACAGTATTATCGTATTACTTTTAAACGTTTATTTCACTATTCTTTAAAACGCAAAGCAAAATTAAAATTTCAGAGCTTTGATAGCAAGAGACTGCAGCAAGTAAGCTAGCAGTGAACAATAAGAAATCCCTTGCAAGCGCACAAACTCACGACAAACTTCACGCGAAACTAACTAGCGGATAATGTTAACCAATTACTTGAAACATCTTAATTTTCTATTGTTTAGCTTAGTGGGCGGATATCTTATAATGCTACAATGACTTGAGTCTACATTTTAACTTAAAACAAATAATTGTTAGGTTTTTTAAGAATAATTAACTTACTAATGTCAGCTTTATTTGTGACATTCGCTATATAAGGTAAGACCACTAGTAGATGGCCACGCGTCAGTAGTTAGCCACTTTTAAAAAAAGTTTTTATAATAAGA
>LD688983.1:860712-940083 GCA_003118335.3 Papilio memnon | reverse complement strand
AAATTATATATTTAGAGCGCGGTAATGGGTAGGAACTGACTTAAGTGGCCATCTACTGGTGCTTCTACCTTAGTACATATAAAATACATAAAAGTTTTTTTTTAACGCTTAAATTAAAAACATTTCATATGACCAAGTAACCATTCAATTATTTTTTCATTATTTAACAAAGTTATGATTTCAAATGTAACTGTGGGTTTACTCTGCCGGCGCACTTCTGTATAAACATATTACTGTCACTTGCAAAAATGGAAACAACAATGTTAATAAACGTGTTACAACAGTAGCATCCCACCCCTAATGAATAACAAAAACAAATTGTACATCTGTCAACTACACTAAAGGAGCTTATTTTAATCCGACAAACCTACCATATAAAACGGTAATGAGAATTTTGACACACACAAAAACGTAATCAAAACTATTCTAATTTAGCAAGAACAATTAATAAAAATTTGCAGACGTCTATGGGCAGCGGACGATTTGCTATTTCGGCGAATCCAAGTGGCTGTTTTCTCGATTGCAACCTTTTATAATATAAAATAAAACTATGAAAAAACTATACAGAAACATTTTTTTAAATAACAGGTTTTTTATTTATTTATAGCTCCATTTAATAATTTAATAGTTTAGAGTCCGACCGATCTATCGATTAAACCGATCCTGCGTTTGAAGTCAGCTAATATCATTTCGATATGAACTGAAATTATTAAAAATCACAAATACATTATCCCAGTCATATACATCCGTAGAACAAATAAGTGATATATAAGTAATAGGCCAATTAAAAATTTCCGACTACAAGTCTCTTTGAGGCAGAGTACGAATCGAGTGTTATTTTAAAATCAGTTCATTTATTGCCAAAGGAAGTCACAATGTAACGAACTTAATTGTTATTCGCAAACAAATTTCCTCGAGCAATTAACTACGGCGAAACTGATGTTCGGATAATATTTTTCGACATCATACCCTATCCAGCCTTCCTAATGAGACGTTACTACGTTATTAACGTATTGAAAATTGCATCAAGATTTTCTACAAGCTTACCTTCATCTATTGTATAAAGCTGTTTTGCACAAAAGGATTTCTGATTTCAAACTTAAAGGGGAAAAAACTCCTTACTAATTTATTTAACATATTAATTTCATCATCGTCAAACTGAACTCGGACTCGGAACCTCCCCTAAGTTTTTTTTTTATTGACGGCCTCATGTCTCCCTCTATACCTCAGACGTGTTGAGATCAGTGACTTTGAGTACCACTAATTATTTCTTTAATAAGATTACCTTCTTTTCGAAAAATTTACAAAATTACTATCAAATATTATTACTAAATTCTAATTAAGAAATTCGTAAATCTAAAAACACATTGGTACATGACAGGATTCGAACCCAGGATCTGTAGATTACGATGAACCACCGACGCTAATTATTTTAAAAACTATTTAACAAACGATATAACTTGTTCTTAGTTATTGCTACCTTCGTACGCTACTGTCCGTACAGACCAATTACGTTTTTTAATTCACGATGCTCTCCAATTAGATAACATGCGTGAATCGAGTTCGATATAGTTAGTATGAACGCCTAACAAGAAAATTTTCTAAGTAAGCATTAATTATGGTTGTTAGCAATTCGAACGGTATCCGGCTTCGAAAAGTAAAAGAAAACCTTATTAACATTAAAATTAGCAACGAATTTTAGCTGGTATCTTAATTTCCTCATAGCAATAAAAACCTCATATTTGATATAATATAAAAGTAGAGTAACCTAATAAAAATATCAATTAATTTTAAAATGTCGACGCATTTCTCCTGCGAACCAACATCCCGGTCGACTCATAAGGTTCAAGCAATTGTTCTAGTAACAAGACTCATTATCAAAACGATTATCTTATAACATTGAAATTATTAATAAGAGTACCTACCCATACATACGACAACGGTAAAATAGAATCTTAGTTTAAATTTAGTCTAAGAAAGATACAAAAGGGACAATTAAAAATGAACGCGGTGCGGCCGTAAGAGAAGCCCTTACTGGAGATTCACACTAATGACAGCTTAAACCTCTTTGAATGTAATATTTGATAATAATATTAATAAAAAGTGATCCCATTGTTATTTCCCCATTCCATGTTAGAGGCAAAGGCGTTTAATGCATAAAGAGTTCAGGAGCAAAGCTTTTAAGAAGTGTTCTATTTTCAAGATGGCAAATTGAGTTCCCGGTGCCGCGTGTATTTATGATACATTATGTATAGGTACGTAGTCTGGTTGAATTCACTTTAAGGATATACGTCCGTTACAGTTTGATATGGACATTTTGCATCGCCCAATCGTCAAATGATAAAGCTCTGCTCGTCACCGTAATCACTATAACGCATACGAGTTTTGGGGTTCCCCTTTTTGTGAATATGTCTCCTTACATAAACAATGTTCAAAAATATCTCATTTTTTATAAAAATCAGTCCATTGTTGTAAAAGTAGACAAATCAAGAGATTTCTTAATGACCGTTTCAATACGTGATAGCCAGTTGAAGATTATAATTATTTTTATTGTAATGTAATGTCATAGAAACAACAAGATGTGTATTTCATCATATTTGTAACTTTCTGCGATAACTTTTGATTAGCCATCGGTTTTTGTTTTGTATATTTATGTTAAATAAATAAAATAACATTAAATAAAAAATAATTTTTAAATACATAGATTTAATATAGAAGACGCGAAAGATGTGTGAAAAAGTTTTTTTCTCGTTATCCATTCGAGGTATGAGTTTGAATGCACGTATTTTTTTAAAAAGATTTTTGTTCTTAATAAAAAAAACTGGTAAAAACAACCATTAATAGTTTGAATATGTACAAGAAAAAACAATGGTAAATTTCGCATTATTAAATAGCGCAATATCGGCATTATGTTATACACAATGTTAAGGAGTACTTATGTATATGTAATGTGTTTATGCTATGTCTTCTAGCTGACGCAGAGGTATCATGTGACAAAGGAATATGTATTTCGATCAATGACCTGTAGTTTCTTCGTCAAAATCGAATACAAGTATATAGTAAACACTCCTCTGTGCAATACAAGACAATATGCCTTGAAACACAATCATACTTCATACTAATATTATAAATGTGTTTAGATGGATGGATGGATGTTAGAGTTTGTAGCCTAAACGGCTGAACAGATTTCAATGAAATTTGGTTTAGATGTACAGGATAGTCTGGAAGAACACATTAGCTACTCACTTTAGTTTTTTTTTAAATTCCACGCGGACGGAGTCGCGGGCGAAAGCTAGTTCTTTATAAACGTGAAATAAGTAAGATCTCTAATATCTCTTTTCACTGTTTGTATTTAAATACCAAGATTTCAAGATTACTGACTAATATTAAATGTAAAAGTTTAAATGCGTGTTTCTTACAGGTAACGCAAAAACGGAATTAAACGACCACTGTTTAATTCTATACGGACGTAATCGGGGGCAACAATTAGTGCATAAGAGACATTTAACACCGTATATCAAATTATAACACTGAGTGTATCGACAACTCCTAGATAAAATAAATCTTTAATTATTACTATTATAACAGCAACATAATAATAGAATAAGCTCCTACACTCTGAGTGCTATAACAAAGCGAAAACAAAGTGCGAATAAGCCTTTCTTTACGTGATGACATTTTTGTTATAACACAATAGATCGCTAATAAGTCCCATTAGGAAGCTATCGTGTTACAATAATCTCAAACAAAATATACATTAAGTATATAAAATATTATTTTTATATGATTAATAAGTTAAGGATGTGAATTAGCTGTTAGGGTCGCGGTAAACGGACAATCAACAACCATGCAAACGTTTAAAGTTACACTTGCCGATTGCTTGAAGATGTCCGTGTATAGCAGCCTTTTTGCTTCAATATTATATACATCAAGATAATGTTTTATCACAATTCTGTAAGTACTTTAGGTCTGTGCAATGCATTTCGAAGTAGACATTCGAAAGCGCACTTTTTTCATATCCATAAAATCACATGCTCAATTTAAAAAAAAACTTGGTATCTCAATCAATGAATTAAGAAATAATAATTAAAACTACAAATAAGTCGCGTGGCATGAAATATTAGTAAATATTTATTCTAATGATGTTCTACGAGTTCGCAAGCTTTACATGTGAATTCAATAACTTCAATGTATACCAACTGAATTTCATCTATCCACTGAGTTTCGACATCTTACATCTCTCCCGCGCACGACAATTTAATTAGAATATGGAAGTTCACTGTTAATTTGCTACTAAATTCAGATACATTCAGAGGTTCTTTTGAAAACGATAAATCAACTTAGTATTTGCAAAAGACTTTTTAACTCTTTGAGAAGAACTCTACATCCCTGCGAGTTACCAGAAATTTTAAGTATCGAAATTTTAGGCTAGTATTTTGTAAATAATAATTTATATAGTCAATCTGTTTACGATATGATTAAATGTGACAAGATAAATCTTAAAGTAACTAATTAACATTACCAAGGGAATCTTAATTCAACGGACTAAAATAATTATGAAAATCAGGAAACCAGAAGCTCAATTTCGAAGTAACTATAATAAAAAAGACAAAGTGAGTCCTTTTCAGTCGGTTAAAAAACGAAGATTTTTGAATTATCTAAAACATTAAAGTACAAACTTCAACAAACCCCTCTACTTTGGTTTACTTCAATAACTGTTTTAACAATTGAAACAAATCATAATGTGTAAAATCAAGTTCTTTACAAAGTAACACTTAAAAGGTATCCTTTATAAATTACAGCGATACATCAAAAATCACAGCAAAAAATATTTGTGCCTTTAAAGAACTTTGTTCTTTGTTGGACGAAAATAAAATGTAAATTCTATTCCAATATTAAAATGTAAAATATTGTCTATTGTCTATTGTCTATTGTATTATGAGCACGTTATTCATACAGACAGCAACATATCGTGAACATAGAAATTTAATATGAAACCTTCTTAAATTTTATTATAAAAATTATACCTTCTCAATAAGTGGAATGAAAACCTATCGGTACTTTGTGTTTGAAATGCTTTACAAGTATTAAATTATTTAATAAAATCACAAAATATTAAAACTCTCTACGGTACGACGGCATGTTAAATTATTTAAGCAATTAGAATCATTTGAAATTACAAAACAATACTAAATGCCAATGATTTTCCTTAACTATTTATAATTGAAATGATATTAACTGGGTTTTATTCAAATTTTATAATATAAAGAATAATATTCATTTTGCACCCATATAGTGCACAAATTGTTTGTTCAAATAATTTCTGCAAACTTTTAGCATTATTGCGAGTCTGTAAATTAAACTTAGTATAAAAACTGTTACTCTGTTAACTAAATCAGTTGTGTGAACTTTGGTCGAAGTAAATCTTACTAAACAAAATTTTTTGTATCCAAAAAAATTTTACCATCGGCGGTAAAAAATATTTGCGCCGTGTAGAATGCATGGTTAAGTTATAAAATACGTGAAACAACCTCGAACCGGCTCCGGCGACTCCAGGTTTATTATTTTTAGCTAGGTTAGTTCAAATGGTCACTGGTCAGATTCTACCAAGTTCGGGAGAGGAGAGAATTTCGCGGACGAAGTTTAAAAAGTTCTTAAACTTTGTTAAGTGTCGTTTTAGTTGACTTACCTGTATAAGAAGTGCAAGGGCTAAGAGGAGGGCTGTGGAACAGACCCTCATGGTGGCAAGCTACTTCTGGACTGGAATGGTTCTAAGTTTTGTGCGCGTTGCGGCGAGTGCGTAGGCACCGTGCGTGCCTCGCAAGCGTCGGACCGCGAATGCCGAATGTTCAGCGCGCTGGGACCAGTGAGCGAACAGCGAACGCCGAACAGCCAGTCCGCGACTTCAGACGCCTCAGCTACGAACCTTGCAGCACACTTGCGCTTTAACACACTTCGCCGCTGAATTTACAAATGAAATAAAACTTTTTCATTACCTCGATCCACAACATGTACAATTTAATTCAAATATCAACTTATCTGTGTCACAATTTTAATCGTGTTTTTTTTTAGTATTGAAAATAATATTTTTAGTACAATATTAAAAGTATAACACGGTTACTATAATTTCACAATGATTACAAAGTGCAAGAGGTTTTAGGTCATATTTGTGTTAGATAAGGGAATGATATAATAAAATGTGTTTGATATCGTATGAACTGCATTTTTTTTCTGAAGTATAATTGCCGATATATTGTAAACCACTGAGAGTTCTGGTTTTAATTAGTTATAATAACTTAATTGCAAAAAACTTTTTAAAAGGTATTGTATGGCGGAGGCGTAAAATTATCTTCTTTTTTCGTATTCAAAAACTGCAACCGAAGGTATAATCTCACCTGTATGCAAAGTGGGCCGAGCGAGATGGATGCAAGGAAAATACTTCTCTTTCCAGCATGCATGGTGATAAATCAAAACTTGACTGTATTAGCCTTGAAAGAAACTATATAGAGGTATTGATAGTTGTAAATATTTTTTTAACTACAAAATAAATTAAATAATAATAACTTTGTACAAAAAGAATAAAGAAATATGTTTATTTGTCATTAAATGCTTTACTTATAATATAATTTCTTTATTTATAAGTAAAGCATTTACTAGTGTGAACTTTTCACACATTCTCATCCAGGAAGATATTTAAAATTCTAACTTAAGTGACGTCATAAACCGCTAAAATTATTTCATTAAGTTAGGTGTCGATCGATTCAAATAATCCCGATACGTCATACGGTGTCATATGGTGCCATAGTGAAATAAGTATATTGACATAAAGTTCTCTTGGTAAATATAACGTTTGTTTTAGAGGTAGAACAGTGTTCTGCACTAGACTAACTTTGACATTATCAAATTCTATCAGAATAACTTGAAAAGGAAGCTTGTCGGAGGGAATTTAATGGTATTAGGAAACCCAATTAGTGATTTAATGGGCGACATATTTATAAATATGAGGTACAATGTATCTATAATTTAATTGAGAATGGTATTGTTTGACTGTTGACATTATTATAAAGTGTTACGTCGGAAAACTTGTTTTTTTTTAAGAAGTAGTAAGTAAACAAACATGCAATTGAAGTTAAGTAAGTAACGCTAATCATTAACATCTACAAAAAAGAGAAAAGTGTGTATCCGAAATGCCTAAGGTATGTTGATAGCCGTTATGTAGGAAAATTAGGCCAAACATAGGGACTATAGGGCTTATCACGAATATTCATCAGAACTTTGTCGTAACGTCATCAACAAAAAATTGTAATAGATTTACTGCGCCTGTACCGAGCTTAAAGTACACCGATAATTTTCATACAAATTTTGTCGATAAACTTTCGAAAACGTTCTCGAAAGACACGCGCAAATATTCGTGATAGACCCCAGGTTTGTTATAAGGGACGAAATAAACGGTTATATATGAAGTCTTCTGTAGATGAAAGACTGTTAGTGCACTATATTTCAAGTGCTGGTGTGGGTAGACCGTAATCCGATTAGAGATGGTCTATGCTTAGACCAAAATTTAAATATTATTAATAATTATTTTATTAAAAAAAATAATTTTGTCCAGACATATTTGATAGAGAACCTAGACTTCTCGAGGTTAAGTATATCTATTTGTTCTTACAATCTGCTTAGAGCTGTATTAGCTTAACTTTAATTTGGTTGACGAATAGAACTAGTTTTAATATCAACTGCTGACATCTCTTGTTTCACAACAAGTGTACTCGTATATCTCGAACAAAATCATAAAAAGATGGCGATAGCGATTAAAATTACCACAAATTGATACCTAGGCAATTAACTTGATTTTCCAAAGGTATTGGGCTGTCCATGAGTTTAACGGATGGGAGACGAGGTTCTTTGCGGCTTGCAAAGTAGAGAGCCGCGCTTTTGGCAGGATTGATTTCGATCCTCCATTTCTAAAACCAGACACCAAGGGTGTTTGCTGCCGTCTGTAGACGTCGACAAATAGCATCAGGCTTACGGCCTGATGTAAAAATGCAGGTGTCGTCAAATAACGCTGGTTCCACACCGCGTACGCGCGGAATATCATTGGTGTAGGGGTTGAAAAGGACTGTCCCTTTACGTGGTGTTAAATCCTTAATTAGTTTCTCAACTTCGTCGCTGGTTATCAGAGGAATTAGATCTACGAGGGGTACGTTTTTCCTCCGTTCGACCTTGCTGTCCTCCTCACGGAGATGGTCAGGGTCGACCGGTAGGCTACTGGGCGAGCACTGGACTTCGACGCTGTCAGCTAAGCATTCGGCTTTCTCCTCGTCCGACGTGTTTACACACCACGTGGGCAGCTTATTTCACACTAATCGGACCTGGCATGCGTTCCAACTCAAGATGATGAGTCAATATTAATCTTTCATCAAATTTAGAACAGTAGGAATTAGGAAAAAGTTTACCATGTATGAATTAATATTACTATTAAATTCATCTGAATTCCTGACTTATGGTTGGTGTTTCGATACTATCTTACAATATAAAAGGAACAGTTCGAGAGCAGCAGACTTGCTTCTAAGTATACAATGAAAAGTTGTTGAGGACTACTCTTTCCATTTAATTAATTATCTTCGTTGTCTGTGACGTTGTTATTCTATTTTCTATCGGTTTTTAACAAACTTAGTTTATCCTGGACGCAGTTTATCTCTATTATCAAGATAAGTTAGTTATTATTGTTAGTAAACAATTGACAGTTGAAAATTTCCAAAACTATGACATACGACCCACGAATCAGTAATAAGAAAAATATAGAGTGCTCTATGTTTGTTGTGTTGAGTAATTTGACTCTCTCTTACAATTAGTTTAACAGTTTAGCTATGACAATTCTTGTATTTCCGAGCCAGTCAACACAGTATGTAAAGATTGAAAAATGAGATGAGGATAAACATTAGGTCAAGTTAATTTAACGTGGAAGTTGATGGAATATACTTATTGTGATAAACGACGTTCTAATGCCATATTCATTTACTTAGAAAATAATTTCCCATTACGTTGACACGTTCATCGTATTCTGTGCACACAGTAGACAATTCCAGCTATGTGAATCTTAAACGACCGGTAAACATTTTGTTTCTATTTGACGGTCAGCAAATATTTTATATATAATATGTGACATAGATAACATGATTTCGTTCATCTCCCTATTAAGTAGAATTTCCTTTAATACTTTTCAAAAACGTCTTGCAATATGGTGTTCGTTGTGATACTGCAGGTCCGAAACGAACAAGCATCAGCGTCAGCCTACTCTGTAGAGTTCTTTGACCCTTTCGCGTTTATCAACGCGAACTGCTCTAAAACTGGATGCATAAACAGCATAAATAATAATATTTCAAATTTATCCTTATTAACACGCAGTAAGGTCGTTGGTTTTTAAGAAGCGATTGTTAAAGTTTATTGTTAAAATGTATTCAATCTCCTAAGTGTAAGACAACGCGAAACCTAAAGCTACAAGTTTGTTGCGACTAGTGTAGAGAACTGAATCCACGACTAATCTTATATGATGGTCGGATTCTTTTTTATATGTATTTTCTTCGGATACAGTGACCTTATAAACTACTGACTTTCGCCTGCGACTCCGTCTGCTTGGAACAAAAAACAGAAACAAAAGTAAGTAGCCTATGTGTTCTTCCAGACTATCCTCTGCATCCTTGCCAAATTTCATCAAGATCCGTTCAGGCGTTTAGGCTACAAACTCTAACAAACATCCATCTATCCATCCATCCATCCATCCATCTAAACTTTCGCATTAATAATATTAGTAAGACTAAGATTTAAAACGTTTAGAATAAGGTTTAATTAGTGACAGTATTTTGTTCGGTATCTTTTCTACGCTTATACCGCTTCTTTAAATTCGTACGTTCTTAGTTTTATAGAAGTTTTAATTATTTTTGTTACGTCAACAAGCCGTTTCAAGATAACTTTTAAGGTGACAGGTCACAATCCGGCTGTGCTAATTTACTTTTGTTACCGAGTAACGGCCAAACACTAAAACGACATTTAAATTAGTAGCGTCTTAAGCGATAAGGCCACGCTCAAACTGCAAATTACTTTAATATTTAGTCATCTGACAGATTGTAAGTGGCGCTTAAAAAGCGAAGTGTTTAAGATTTGTTTCAGTATGCCATTTAAACGATACTTCTATAAAAAACCTCCTTCATTTCATGACTTTATACGTCTTAGGTTCATACAAGTACCGACCGTACCAACGGAACAAAATATACATCGAGAATCGACTAAGAATCATGTTAATTTTACACAACAACAAGACATTGCAGTACTGGATTTTTTATTGTGCGTTCTATCCTATTGCTCTGCCTCACTGGTCTACCCTCCTATATAACTAGCATTAAATAATCCTAAACACACGTGACATGTATGTATTTTTATAATTCCTATACATATTCATGCTTAAGGAAGTCGGGAAATTAATCATCAGTTATATTCCAACTCTCATTTCAAACACTATTTTATAGCCAATTACCACTATTTACTAAACAGAAGGCTATTTCCAAACGGACTAGGAAACAATGCCGTTACTAAGCCAAAATTACGATACTTATAGTAATAACTAACTTTCGCCCGCGACTCCGTCCGCGTGGAATAAAAAAAACAAAAGTGAGTAGCCTATGTGTTCTTCCAGACTATCCTCCACGTCTATACCAAATTTCATCGAAATCCGTTTAGCCGTTTAGGCTACAAACTCTAACAAACATCCGTCCATCCATCGCTGTCGAACGGAATAAATAGTATCCTACGTCCGTCTCCAGACTCTAAGCTACCTCCTCACCAATTTTCAGCCATATCGGTAAAGCCGTTCTTGAGTTATAGTGTAACTAACACGACTTTCTTTTATATAAATAAAAGATAAGAGCTAAAAGAAGAAGAGAAGATAATAATAACTTTATTTCCAGCTACACTTTATTACAGAGTAGAAATTATTTATAATTAAATCTTAATAGATATTAAAGGAGTTGTGGCCCTCACCTTTAAGATATAGAACAACATGCAGACACATACATCACAATAAATCAAACCATATGACCCATATTTTTTATCAAAATGCAATAAAGCTTGTCTTTATCACCGTAGACTTCCACTGCCGTGACACTTGCATATCGTAATCTCTGTTATGCCTAAGGATACGAAAGAGATGGATGTATACAAGTTTCACTACAGTGAGATTTTACGGTTAGTTTGTATTCTGCAGTACTTTTTACTGTTTTATTAGGTACTAGCTGTTCCCTTGCGGCTTCATCCGCGTGAAATTTTTAAATAAAATTTTGTTTCATTGTTTACCTACATTTGTCAAATTATCAATTGCAAATGTCAAATTGACATGACATGATGATAAACCATGGCAACCTTGCTTCCTTGATGTTGGCAACAACTTATGATCTCTTTTCCACATTAGGGTTTTTATCCAAAATATTTACCCCCTAAGTTTAATGGCGTGAAAATATATAGCCCAAAGCGTGATGTAAGTGTAGGGCTTTTATTAAAAAAAGAATTATTCAAAAATATGCTGTAATAGCTGACTTATTAGGCAACAAAGAAGTGTGTGTTTACACTTTATTATATTATAATAGTATAGAAGTATAGACTAGCTTTTGATTTTGACTTCGTTCGCGGGGAATAACAGACAAAAACTTAAGTAGTCTATGTGTTCTTCCAGCCTGTATCCTCTACTATGCCGAATTTCAAAAAGCATAAGAGTATTTGCGTTGTAACAAAATCAATAGGTGTTACCGTAGTCGGTTGCAGTTTGATGTCCTTGAATCCTAAAAGGTACCAAAAATAGCAATTATTCTAAACTTATAACCTATAATTAAAATAAAAATACCACAAACGTCACTGTATAGTATATTTTATAAAACAAATACAAAACTATCAAATTATTTTTTTAGCCCCTCAAACATATTTTCCAAGTAAAATACCAAACTTGTATTGTATCTTGTGGATGTAGACTTCGCCAGGGTTCAGCACAGAGTTTGGGAAATTTTTCTGAAAAAAAAAGAAAATTAATTAATTTAAATATAGAAGCTCGGAATATCGTAAGAGTCGCTGCGCGGAACACGCCATATAAGGCAAACATATTTAAAAGTTATTTTCTATACATTATTATTACTAGCTGATGTTCGTGACTTCGTCCACGTGAAATTAAAAATTAGTAAAAAATGTAGCCTATGTGATAGAATTTTTGAAATCGGTCCAGTAGTTTTTGAATTATTTCAATACATACAAAAATACAAATATTTCCTCTTTACAATATTAGTATAGATTTGTGAGTATTCAAGTATTCGAACCATTTCCCTTTGGATGTATAAATCCCTCTGCACACGCTCAGTTTTATCTGAACGTGTGTAACTGGCTTTATACCCATAGTGCATAAGTATCCACAATTATACCAACTTTAGTGTATTTCAACTCACATGATTGATGGCATCTGGATAATTTTGTGGCAGCAAACAGAAAAGTCCATGTTTCTTGTAAAACGTCCCACCTTTCCCGGCCAACGGCACATAACCATAATGCTCTTTGCCCTGGGGAATAACGAAATGATATGTAGTGTTACGAATTAAAAAATATATGAATAGGGTGGCTTGTTATGGTATATCTGAAAAAGCTAGACTCTTCCCATAGATATCTGGAGTTGCATTGCCTATCTATATTCGACTACTCATATTCCCCCAATCTCTTTCCCTTCCTTCTCAGGATTGGAATCCTATTTGGCAAGCGCACTCATCAGAGGAAATGATGAACCATACAAGCACCATAAGGGTAGACAGAGATTAAGTATTTTAATTCGGCGCTATCCAAATACATCGAGCCTCCCTCAATTATTCTACATCCAAATATTTAGACATAGACGTTTTTGTAATAGAATATAATGCATTATAAATAAAACAAAACATTATAAACAAAAAAATTAACAGATTCATATTTTAAAAACTTTATTTTATCCTTTGCCTCCTAAAAACTATCGTAAATTCATCACTCATACATCTTATTGATTATATTAACACCAAAGATTAAGCAAACAGAAGAAGATTAAGGATAGCAGTTTATTCAATCAAAACAGAATATCTAAGGGTCTATCATGGATATTTAGGTGACAGTTGCGAGAACGTAATTGCAACGTCATCAACTTTGTATCAGATTTGAGCAACGCCCATACCGGGCGTTACTACAACAACAAATTCCAAACAAATTTTCTCATATATCGTTAACTAGTGCATTCTACTAATCAATGTTCACCTCTCGTCCATCCGCAGTGCCTTGGACGTCACTCCTCTCGTCCTCCTCGGCCTCACCACTCGCCTCGCTCTCGCTCTGCTCAGCTCCTTCTTCCTCTCCTCCAGACAAAGCCTTTTAAAAACACAACGCAATCATTACAACTTACAAATTTGTTATTACAAATTATCAGGCATTTTCCACATTTATTCAATATCAAATACTCACAATACTAATGTAACTAGTAGTTTAAAAAAATATAATCATTCAATAATCGAAAATAAATAAAATTAAAATTAACTGATTTTCAATGCACTTTTGAAATGAGGCTTTTATCCCTTAATTACTAGGCAGCTAATGGCATGATTGATATTTCTTTGACCAATGTTTCCATTCTTACTGGCACCACCACTGTCATAGAATAATCGCAGCCGTCTGCCAGGCTTGTTGCTTAGTGGAAATAAGGCCTTATGTACGTACCGCAACTATTCTGTCCGGGTCCGGTAGACGATTCCCGGTATAGAACTGCAAACCTGGCTGGTTGCTGTACACTTCTAGCACTCGCCCAGTGTCAGGATGGAGAGCTCTAAAACATTACATAGTATTAGTAAGGAGTAAGATTTTGTTGGCCCTAATAAGTGAAATCTTACTAATTTTACTAATATTGTAAATGCGAAAGTTTGGATGGATGGATGGACAGAGTTTGTAACCTAAACGGCTAAACAGACCTGGATGAAATTTGGCATAGGTGTAGAGTATAGTCTGGAAGAACACATAGGCTACTTGCTTTTGTTTTTTTTTTAATACCACGCGGACGGAGAGTTATATTAAAATCTCTTCCGTCTATTAGGAACGTAAAAGTGGCAAACACGAACATATAAATAAAAATCAGTAATACTACAATTTTACGCATAAATATTTTTTGATAATTTTTCAGAATACTAACCTGGCG
The DNA here is from genome assembly GCA_003118335.3 of Papilio memnon. Classification (NCBI taxonomy): domain Eukaryota; kingdom Metazoa; phylum Arthropoda; class Insecta; order Lepidoptera; family Papilionidae; genus Papilio; species Papilio memnon. The sequence goes on along the minus strand of LD688983.1, from coordinate 925,850 downwards.
TGGAAGGTCAAATCCTGTGCAGTGGCCTGAGTAATGCAGAAGTTGACGTCATACCCTCCTTTGGGTATTTTCGGCAGCATTGCCTTCAAGCAGCGCGGCACTCGGAAGTCGAACGCCGTACCGCCGACAACCTTCTTCTCTCCTGAAAACGACAAGCAAATATCTTCATGTATTATGTTTGTATTGTCTACATTTTAACATGCTTGTTTATCAGTTACATGTACTACTTATATAGTTTTTATCTTGACATTAATTTAAACAATATTAGGTTTTTAAACTCACCAGTAACCAATCCTTCTTCGTCGACTTGCGTGTATTTGTCAGCATTGACGGTGATTATGTGGTCGTACATCGACTCCGCGCCTCGATGCTGTAACGTAACATATATGTAAATATTAGTAAGTGTACGTTAACAATGAATTAAGTAATCAAAATAAAGGGAAATTAAAATTTAGCAGCGATTTAGCGAGCTATTATACAGCGCTCATTCAATCCGTCGCTAATTGAGACCTTTAACGTATATTTAGTGTAAACTCTATACTAGGCATGTTTATATCACCATTAAAGGACACTAAGTCCCTCAGTTTATTTCCAGCGTTGACTAATGATGCACTAAAAATAATCAAACTTACATGTCCGGCTAGATTGAAGTACGGTGCGTTACTAAGGTTGATAATAGTTGGTTCGGTTGTCGTGCACTTCATTTCAATGTTGATTGTGTTGTCGCAGGTGACTTCGAAGCAGAGCTGTGTCATCACAGTGCCCGGGTAACCCTCGTGGAACCGATCCGATACGTGGCTCATATAAACTTTGTTGCCCACAACATGCGATCGCCAGTTCACCTAGAATTCAATAAAGAACTCTGAGAAATGAAATAGTTGATGTACAGATTGATGTTTACCTGGACTTTAAATTAAAGAAATCGTTATGACTAATTCATACTCTTGGATATAACATGTTTGAATTTGAACTATTAAGGCCTTGTCAAATTTTTCCAACTATCAATTTAGGTTTAAAACAAACAGATCATGTTATGGTAAACGATTAACTATTGTAAATCAATTAATCCGTTCTGTTTCATTCAGATGATTGAAACATAGAGTAAAGAAATATTGCGCTTGTACCTACGTATCCAACTGTAAGATGAAATAGAAAAATTAACGGACAGTTTTTAATAATAGATGTCTTTTACGTTTTGGCAAAGCGGCGCCTTTCACTGCGACGACGCCTTTGTCGAAATCGTCTCGAAAGTGGTTGTGTCACATTGTGGTAGTCGGTGGAACTATTCCGTGGGAACTCTGATTGTCACACTTTTGTAATAAGGGAGCTGGTTAATGCAACTGAACTATGATCTATTATAACAACTTGGGTGCATACGACCGACTCGTCTTGCTACTTCACTTTACTACAGGAAAAAACATATGGGAACAAGTTAAATTTTTCTTTTTATGAGACATCGTGCGACATATGGCAAGCGAAGAAGTGGTATCAATGCGTGGTCTCAATTTTGATAAGCCTTCCAAGTGACGCTCTCACCCTGTATCTTATTTACACAAAAAAATCATGCCAGCTGTTTCAAAGGTTTCGGGGCATGCCGACCGACAAATGTGAAGTAACATTGTACATGTATTGAGATTCAATACAAATAACCTACTGGATAATTTGTTGGTACATAAATACAAAGACGTTACCGTACCCTTCTGTAACTATACTAACCACTTAGAAAGAGTACACTTGAGGTACACGTAAAGATTTGCCTCAAATGTGATATAATGATAAATGAGTGACGAATAAAATAACGAATGGTAGATCAATTTGGAAGGACATGTTTTGTCAATGCCACTTAAGGTATGATCAGGTTCATCTTGAAATGACACAGCGTTGAATAACTGTGGTTAGTAATTGATAGCTTACCTTGTCGAATCCTACGTAACCGCCATTGCAGTGATTGGGTCCCAAATTAGAGGACAACATGTACATCCTACCCATTGGCCGGACAGACATCGTGGCATTGCGGATAATGTTCGCGTATCGTCCGATAGTTGCACCAAAATACGGGTTGCGAGGTTGAAAGTATTCTGTTTACAATAATAAACTTAGTAAAATACAAGAGTATTGCAATGTTATACTCATAGTCAACATTGTTCGCACATAAAATGGTACTCGTTGAGTAGACACGTCGGACGGAAGACTACTGTTGTTCCCGACGCGTCAAATCAGTCTCCAGGTACTATAAGGGCAGTAGCACACGTGCCACTCGCTGGCATAATTACATGCCAGCTCCAGGCACGTGCCAGCCAGAACATATGATTTCTCGTACATGTAAATATGGTATGTCTATCCCTGCCATATTTACATTTGACATAAACAGTATATAATTTTCCTACAGACAGTGCTACGGAATATTGCATAGGATAATTTTAAATGCAAAGAAGTTAACATTTTAATAAGTTAATATTTTACGTATAAGGATCTATAGATGCGTTTAGATTGACATACCTTCGAGCGTCTCAAAACCAGCGATGACGTCATCTGGGACACCTTTCTTGTCTGGTACTTGTATAGTCGTTATTGTCGCACCATAAGTGATCACCTGTATGTGATCAATATTATCTTACGTTATACATCTCTCGTTAGATATAGCAGCTATATAACTGTTTAAATCTACACTATTAAACCTGGATTGACGTAAGCACCTAATGCTAACAATCAAATTCAACCATCTTGATTTAGCATGAATTTATCAACTTTCGACCGTCTTCGTGAACCAAATGCAAAATTACTCAATCATCAAATTCTAAACCTGACTCATGGGAAGTACCATAGTGTTTTTTTTAATTTCTTAAACATACAAATATTCAGACCTGTACTGTCATCCTGTTTTTCGTTTTCCATGTAAACCTCCTAACAACATCTATATTACTACTTGATGCGCAAGGACTAGTTACAGCTTCCGGGGTCATGATCTCTTTTAATTCTTTCGATTTCTTGCGTCCATTCTTTTTAGTTTGATCTATAGAGACCTGTTTAGGCATGAAACCGAAGCCATCAACAGTTAGCTCTACATCGGGAACCTTAACGGGTTCCGGTTCAGGAATAACCGATTTGCGTTCCGAAGCCTCTGATACGACATCACCGCTCGCTTTATCATCTACTTCTTCCGTCATTATAATTTAGAATTTAGATATATATGTTTTATTAAATTTAGATGTTTTTTTTAAATATTTTTTACATTTATTTATTTATACAAAAATTTTATGATGGGACTGACATTAAAAATTGTTAAAAATGATTAAAAAATAAGCTTTGTTTTTTAATTTATTTATGTCGTTCACGAAAACAGTAAAGAAAAAAGGTTATATAGTATTAACAATTTTTGATTTTTTATTAATTAATAAGAAAAACAAAGTATTTATATGTATATAATCTAATAGCCGCATCAGGTAACAGAATCGAAAACATTTACAAGGCTATTTGTATCTCAAACGTATTGAAGTAATATAAATTAAATGTAAATTATTTTAACACTAAAATAATTTCATTCGAACACAATTAAGATTCATTTTAATACAGACTTATAAATAAATACAAATTTATAAAACAAAATCATATTAGAACTGCATCGAGTACGCGAACAGTCGGTGGTCAATATTTGTACACTGCGGCTGAAAGGTCAAACCCAAAACACTTTCATGCTTTGTTTATTCAATTCGATAGTATCCGCTTTCCATTTTTTCTTTTCTTCTATAATATTAGGTATCTCTTGCAAATAATCAACTTCCTTGCAAGGGGAAGGAGGTATAATGCTAATGAGTGGTATACCTATTTCTTGAAACGAACTCATCGAGGAAAAGCCACTTTCATCCTCGATAAAGTTCGATACACCATTGTAGTCATTTAATTTACCAATTACTTGAGTTTGTTTTCCGTTGAGTGATTCTGTTCCACTTTTATTATCGGCATGATCATTATCAAGTGTCTTTATCTCCGGTAATTCTTCGCCCAAGTCACTTGAAGTAGTCGAAGTGGATTCAACGTGTTTAAGAGTATTCGTCCCATTAGTTGCAGTTATTTTGTTCGTGATGCAACTATGGGATTTCGAGTCCTCAGTCTTTACATTACGACCCTCTTCTAATATAAAATTCATGGCAATATTCGATAGGTTTAGTGACGCGGGTCTCTCTTTTTTACTTTCTATAAATTTGAGATCAATCTCAGAGTTTTTGTCGACGCAAGCACAAGCGAGATCAGGCAGTTTCGTGCTTAGCACCGTGTTGGCAAGAGTAATCAGTCTCGACATTTCTTCGCTAATTTTTTGCGATGATTCATGTTCAGGCACAAGATATAATTTCGATTGGCTCCTGAAATTCAAAACGAACATGACTTTAGTGGCTAAATAACTTATACTATGATTATTTTTAAAATACTGAAACATTTGGATCACAAAAGCAACGATGAAAACACACGTTCACACGTTACACACACGTAACGTACGTACATACACGTTTTGCTTAATATTTTTTTGTGATGAAGCTCTTTTTTTCGTTATAAATGGTTAAAGGTTGTTGCTAAGGTATATCTATTTAACAAAGTTATGTAATTGTATTAACATTTACCAAAGTCCATTGCAATCTTTGTAACCATTGACGTTACTGATAGATTTGCTAATTTTCCTCGTACTTATCTTCTTGGCGGGAGTTATTGCATATTCTATATTTTTGTTAACATGCCACACAGAATGTGCACGCGGGAAGTCATTGAAGTTAAGAGACCTGGCGATCATTCGGGGTGGAACATTCTTTCTTAGTAAATCTTCGTTTTTCTCGCCATCAAAATGCTCCTTCATTCTGTTCAGGAAAGTTACTATTTGCTTAAGTAATGCTATGTGCATCTGTCTGTTCGCCTCAGTCTGAAAATAATTACGCTCACATTGGCAAATTATAAACCGAGCAATAATATAAATACTATTGCACGCACAGCTGATATCACATTCGCAAGACACAATCGCTCAGCAATTTCGCAATTCTCATAAATAACTATAAGCTTTGGTGCACCAAATTCGCGTTCATTTGGAAGATTTTTGAGTAATATACCTGTGCTAACTGCCATCTCAATGTTTCGACCTCCATATTAAGAACATTTATTTCTGTTTTTCGTATGTTCTCGTTAGTGTTATTGTGCTTGTCTGGCGGCTTCACAGGCTCCTCGGTCTGCTCCGTGCTTGCGCTCTTTGAAAGTTGAGTGCAAATCTCAATTCTTTCTGGAACCTGTAACAATATCAAAATGATATTAAAAACTGTGTCATTGTACAGTAATGTATCATTACGAATTCAAAGGAAAAGATGTCGAATATCGCGTGTAGTAATTTCACTTTACATTGTTGAATCTGCAATTTGGAGTGACTAATCATGGGAAGTAGTAATGATTTGGAAAGTAGAAAGAAACATTAAAGCAATACAAAAATAATAATATATTTAGAACGCATTTCAGTACACGCAGTGGTGTTTAGTGTGAAGACAATGCCGTATGCGCTCATTTTGTTTGGTATTTTACATTCTAAATAACTATTCTAACAAACAGGTCTCTCATTTGTGCTTGTGAGAAACAAAACTGCTGTATGCGGTGTATAATTTGCCTTACATAACAGTACCTACAGTGCATAAAAACAAATCTCAACAGAATTCTCGTTAGCGACTCTTTTGTATGTGCGTTTGCAAAAAAATCGCTCACAAACACGTATTAGATCGGTGACGTCAGACTCATCCCACGCTTTTGCTAAGACGTAGCTTATTGACCTCCATGCGAACAATGAAAAATGTTCCTAGCACCCGTTAACTTGATCAGACAGCCGGCTGAACTGGAATGTATTTAACTATTGAATGAACATAGATTTAAATTTTTTGCCGGGTTGTCTCTCGAATTTGTTTTCAAATTTTTTAAACGCTATCTCGCGGATTTACTTTTTTGTTGGTACCGTTTCCATTAAAGAATTTTAGGAAAGTGATGTCGAAACTATTTCGTTAAAAGCCTTTCACAAATTGTGAGACAAAAACTAATTAAGAATAGTTGAAGTCAAATGTAAAATGTGATCCAAGGTGCGAGTTTAGAATTTATGACCTGCCCGTTTGAAGATGGATGAAATTAACTGGTGATGTGATAAGTTATCGGCGTTAGTACATCTTTCAATCCTGATCGAAACACATTCGTATTATTAAATTACTACCGTTACTTATTTTCATCAACACACTTAATCAATATTATTGAAAGAGATTTTAAGATTACATTCAACATCGTCCACTAACCTAGCTGTACGTTCATTTGCGATTTAAATAATGACGCCATTATTAAAACCGTATAGTAAAAAATGTTAGGAGTGAATAACACCTATAACAAAACACGAAATAACTGCGGCTACACACAGACCGTCAGCTAATGCTAGTTTCACACGAGAGCAGAAATGGGAGACAGTTCAGTAGTGCCCACTGTTATAGTTTACCAGGATGAGACAGAAAGAAACCCGTAATCAATGTAACATTCGATTAACGATATCGCTAGTAGAATCGTCCAAATGTTGTATAGCAATTAATTTTACATGCACGTGATATTGGAAATTGTTGGCAGCTTCATTTAATTCTGATTTTAACTTAATCGAATGTTACTTTTTCTAGGTGGGCATTATCTAATACTATGACACTACACTGTCTTACTGTAATATTTCACTGTTCATCCCTAGTGTGAAACTAACATAACGGCCACATCGGTGTACTGGTAATCTGAATTACTCTCGAATTAGGTCACTATACGCGTATTCATAACAAATTACGGTGAATTTCAATGAGCGAATAAGAAGTTATTGTTGATTTAACAAGCAAATGCCAAGAAATTTCAATCAAAATATAATATGGAACACAAGTAAGTAATTGAAAGTTTAGTTTTCAGCTATGAAAACTAGGTGTTATTTAATATCGAATAGTCTAGGAGTAGTGGGAGATTTTTTTTAAATAACTTTCAAATGAGATTATGAGGTGTACAAATAAAGAGAAACAAGACCTTGGTCTGAATTACACTCTAATAGAAAGAAATATCAAAAGTATAAATTACAAAGTTGTGTAGAGAAATGTAATCTGATCTGTTGGCCCCATTTCCTTTAGTGGACGGGATTAGTTACAGTGTCGTGTGTCACAGGTGCTGAGTTTCCATCGGCTCGTGTGTCACGGGCAGTGGCTCGGAACCCTTTGCCAAGGCCAATGGAACAGTCTACATTTACACTTCAAATACCTCTCAATTAGCCAATCGATTAAATTTAATGTATGGCCTATCAAAATATTTGGTTATGATTAGATCAGATTTTTTGACTTTTTTAAACACATTTGTCTATCTGTGTAATTATAAATTCCCTAGACACCATTCTGTTCCCAACTAGTCTAAGGTTTTTCGTGGGCACATTCATTCTATAATAATCACAGGTACTGTTGTTAGTACTCTTTGATACAGACTTAGAACACCGACGCCACGCTTCGTGTTTTATATGTTTCCATTAAATCATCTTCAATAACTGAAGACCTTCTCTTACAAAGAGTAACTTGTAAATCCAGCACTACAACGTTAATGCTGTTCTTATATGGGTCAATGGCAAGTAGAAACCAATGTGGCCACAGTACGCGTCGATAACGTATCATTTTCACTGAGGTTACGCAACTGTGATTCACTGTGACGCGTTAAGCGGATTTCGGACGTACGATTGTCTTTGGTGAGACTTATTAATGATACTTAGTTAAGTATTTGATTTTATTAGGGTTTGCTTATTCTGAAACATTTCGAAATAAATGGAATATCAAAGAATAGGTACAATTTTATTACAATACAAAATTAGAAAAGAAAAATAGCCTTTGATCGCTTTCAAACTACTATTTGGTAAAATGTAAAAATGTTTTCTACTTACGCTAGTGAATTAACTTAACTTAATTTTTTTAAAATAGACGGAGAAGGAAATGTAGGAGTTTTATTTGATATTTTTATTTTCATAAAAATCAAACATAAAAAATGTGTATTTACTTTAACCACGAACTTTATAAATATGTATTCATCGTGTGTTATGAGCCTAACAGTGGCTGTGAGGCAAGCTGGTCTCGGTCCGGCGACGACGCGTGACGCCGCATCCGGCCGGCCCTCGGAAGCTTCGCCCCACCTTTACTCATTGTCTGTCTGTACTCTACTGTACCGAGTGCTGCGCCCGATTAAAATACTACAATTATAACGGTACGTTAATCAGAGTATGGTAAAGTGTACTTAAGAAACGAATTAGTTAAACCGAGTTAAGCATGTTAAAAAATGTACGGCCGAACATTGGCAAGTAATATTACAGTGGAATACCATAGTTAATGTAAAATATTATATGGATATTGCAATAACATAACCGCAATAATTTGACAAAGTTTTATTGCTAAAATATTAATGGTATAAGTATAATTCTGCGGCTTATTTTTATATGATCTTATCGAATATATTTACAATTTAACATTCACAAAGGCCTTTTGAATTCACGTTTATGAAAACGATGCAAGCTTAAATAACACCAATGAATCCAAAGGCGTCAGAAGTACGTCTTTATTCATTCAAGACACTCTTGTACTTATCTTTCAAGGACCGATCACAACATCGGAGGGAGAAGCGATTGTTTAGTTCAATATACAATGCCTATTCTGTTTGTTTTTGCTTATTAGCATACGTGTTGTTTGCCTTTTGAATGTGTCATGGATGACAAAGATCAGTAATCGCCAAATCCTTTTTAATGTCTTTAAAAGGAACAAATAACAAACAAAGAATATTGAAACCCAGTGCAAGATTAAGCTTGCGTTGATTGTGTTTGAATGTTTTCTTTCATTAATACTGTCGTCGGAGTCTGAGTAAACTGACGTCGGATTATAGTCATATGTATGTCTTCTAATTTAATAAAAGTAAGTAATTTTTGTCAGTGATTTTAATAATAAATTAACTTACGCGTCTTGTACGTGATTGTTTTATTTGTTGACTTAGAATTAGTTATCCTAACGCGTATCGTAATAAATCCAAAAAGAGAAACGAGTACTTGGTAAAGATAATACGTACTATAGGTAAATCACAGATTTCGCTCCATCGTAAAAATGACCTGAGCATTGCGTGTAGCTTAAATTAATCGGCCGTCGACGCCACATACTTGCCACCGGCCATTACCAGCAATGTATTTATTTACAATACAAATGCACTTGGTTACTTGGTTCTCATGTATATGTATAGTGTACTTCTACAGCAAGTGACTACTAGAATATAAATTTGCACGTCCAATCAGTTCAGAAAAAAAAATATTAGCTTCCATATGTACAAAAATTTTTTTTTATTTAATTGACGCTAGCCCCTTTATGGGCCTGAGCCAAATAGCCATCATCTTCTTCACGCCATTTCCTTACGGAGCTTGCATACGTCTAAACTTGCATACATTTCTTTGATCATTACTGATGAAAAGTTTAGTATAGTTATAACAGCAAATATTTTTTCCGTAATAATTGCTATAAAAGAACTTATACGCCTTTATTGATAGGGTTTGGGTTGTTTATATTGACAAAACATAGCGTGTGATCGCGTGCACTATGGACACGAGCCATCGATGTATGCCGCTCACGTCAGCAGTCCGTGTCGCTTCATCTGTTCATGTTAGATCCGGTAACATTATTTATTATGCGTGGACACCATTAACCGCCGGAACACTATGGCGGAAGGGCAGCCAAAACAAAGGTTCATTAAAATTGGTGATTTCAAAACGATAGTAATAATCGATTGCAAGTGTTAGACATTAAAAATACAGACGAGTTGATAACCACCTTTTCGGAAATTGTTAACTGGTCATGACCCAAATGCTCATGAAAATCGAAGCGTTTTTCCCATATAACTTACATATGTCATATAAATGAATTTTAACACTTACTTGAAATATTTGGTGACATTTGGCGATAGAATATCCGGAGAAGATAACACCATCTCGTCAACTCAGAAATGATACAGTTTTGCCACTTATAATGTATTTTTTTTAAGGCAAAGACCTACTTTGTTCAATATGTTGTATAATTGATAATTTTTTTATTACTCTCTAGTTAAGGCATCTGTCAAATGGGAACTTTCGCTATAGTTTTTCTTTCTTTTACATTATAAATAAAACCATTTTTTAGAACGATTCGATGAAGCGTTGCCCGAGTGCTTAAAATAAGATATCTATTCATCGATATTGATGATATTTCACGGTAAATAACATAATAATAGCCAAAGATGGTTTGCCTTTGTTTACGTACTATATAAAAAATATTCCATTTATTAAAATTGGGTTTGACTTTCACTGTGTCGAAATTCTTGTGCCGGTCGAAAGTACTTAAAACATAATTCAAGGTCTGATATATAAAGATGTAATAAAGCGTAGAGTATAATTATACAATCTTAATAATTAATTGCCGAAAATCAAATTTTATGAAATGACAATATTAATCAGTTATTTTTTTCATGAGATAATAAAATTTACTTGGTAAATGTTAATTCGTTCATTATCAAATACCGAAGAATGAATTCAGCGTGATTTCCTTGTATCCTGATTCTATCAGTCAATAGACAGGGGGAGAGAGCAAACCTTTTTGACACCAAAAGTGAGAGATACCTATTGCTTTCTTTACATCTTCTAAATTTTATCTTATCTTCTATTAAAATATTACATCTTTGTGTTTTATTCCGTTGATTTTATCTGTTTAGATAGATTGTAAGTTTAAATAATATTTAGGACTTTAAAATAATAGAATTATGAAACGATATCCTTTGGACATATTACGTCATTGATTTCTTTAATCGCCGTTTTGATTGTTATATTATTCTTATATCATGATTAACATATTATACAACAAAATAGGAATTCACAAAAAAAATCTCTGACTAACCGGTTTAATTTACAAATAAATAACCGTCGGAATGTTTCTAAATCGCAGCTATTAAAGCTTAAAAACCCAAAAAGGACTTTAGAAGTGTAGGTTTATTTGTTTTATTAGTTCTTTATTTTTATTTTATTCAACTTAAAACCTACTTTCTCAATGAGTTTCGTTAAACAAAAATTATATAGTTCAACTGATTAAATGTTATGTAATTCTCATAAGGTAACGTTTTAGGCGTCAGTGTCTGTTTCCCAATATTCAGTCAAAGTTTTTATTTTACTTATAACTATTAATTCTTACCTGCTAACTTTAACCTGAATATTAATGTATAAGTTGTTAATCTATACTAATATAATAATTTTTTGAATAATTCTTTTTTTAATAAAACTTACGTCACGCTTTAGGCTATATATTTTCACGCCTTTAAATTTAGGGGGTAAACATTTTGGATGAAAACCCTAATGTGGGAAAGAGACCATAAGTTGCTGCCAATATCAAGGAAGCAAGATTGCCATGGTTTGTCATCATGTCATGTCATTTTGACATTTGCAATTGATAATTTGACAAATGTAAACAACAAAATAAAGTTTTTATAATTTCACGAGGATGAAGCCGCACGCGAACAGCTAGTGTTTTTTGACCGACTTCCCAAAAGAAGGAGGTACTCAAGTCGTCTGTAAGTTTTTTTTTTTTTTTTAGTACCTGTATTTGTAAACTCTAAAAAACCGTGTAAAAATATGTGATTATATTATTGTATTATATTATACTCGTATGTATCTTAAACCACCGCGAGGGTTAGTATACCAAAAGCCATCCCTCATAGTGGAGGAGAATAAGGAGTTTAAAAAAAAACTGTCACTTCCAAACTGGCCATATTTATCAGTAGATCCTGTTTTATTTTCTTCGTCCAAAAATACTTCACAAGTAAAGTATAATGACCTCTAATGTTGAACTACAAATCGCCATGGTAGCTGACACCCTCCCTGGTAGATACATATTAAGTGGTTCCACACGAGTTGGCACCACCTGGCATTTCACAGTCGGTGTGTAGGGGCCTTAAATTGTCTGAATCCGGCCTGGATGATTCACAGGTCTTTTGTATCGTCTACACGACTTTGTACTTAAAAAACTTATAAATAAACATGATTTAGGCTCGCATTCCGCTCAAAGTTACCCTTTGGTGCTTTCCGTGAGTTACGTAGACCATGAATTTTGTGTGTTCACTTATTCTATATAGTCGAGGCCTTTTTTTACTATCCATGTCGGTAAAATGTCATAGCAATTAGGTCCAAAACGAATCTTAGCAACATACATAATGCATATAACTATTATGATCTTCTGACAGTTTTCTGTACGATATTCGATCTTAAGTGGGAAGCGTATTAAATTCTTTCACTATATATTAGCGTAAAAGAGTGTCTTGTGTTTGTTTGCTTACAGATAAAAGTTTCTGCTATTGAACACCATATGAGCAATCCCATTGTTACATTCCTTTCATACAGTATTTACATAAATCAAATAAAACATTCCGATCAAATACTATTTACATAAATAAAAACTTGTTTTACTGATCATAGCGGACTAACAAGCGTTTATAAATGTTTGCTTATCTTTGCATAAAGCTATCCAAATGTGTATGCATGAGGTTGTTATTGATGTTAATTCAAAAAGTTACATTTCAAAATGCTAAATAAGTCCTAAAACCCACAGGTACGCAAAAAACAGGGCAATATAAATACAAAAATATAAATCGATACTATAAAAGTGTTTGACGTAATCTTTAGGTCATCGACCTTGATCTTGAGATAACCTCCACTAATGTATAATTGTCGTTTGGCAGGTTATCGTACGTACAGTCAGAGCACTTTACAGTGTTCCATTTATGGAAATTTCATTGAAACGAGACAAACTCGACCTCTTGCAAATAACCATTAAAGTAGCAGTTGCTCAAACGAAGGGTTAATAATAAAAGCAACTTACTGTATACCACTAACCGGCTTTTTAGTCCAAATAAATTTAAAAGCTGTTATTGTACAGCGTCGTAGTATGTTGCGTATAGAACATTCACACAACTGTAGTTTTTATTTTGGACACTGTCAGATTCGCCGATAGTACGTCTTGGTTATGATAGTTTTTTTTTTACTAATACGTCGGTTTTCAAGATTATAAGGATAACAGTATGTTTGTATGTATTGTTATGTACGAAAACTCAAGGTTATTGACGGTATAAAGACAACAAAATTTTGTTGTTTGCTTTGCTAATGCATCCTGGATGTACCGCCGTTTTTCGTACAAATATTTTTTATTTGATAAATTCTGGAAATTCTTCTGCAGGTGAATTTAAATTCATACTTTGAAAAACTACATTGGTGTATGTCTAAAACGTCGAGTCATTCAGAAGCGATATAACCTAAAAGATAGTGTCGATCCGTTTTTGTTTATACGAGGCATTTAAAAATGTAATTTTATCCAATCGCTTCAAATGTTACAGATCTAAAGACCGTAATATCTATTGAAAAAATATAAAAATTACTGCAACCTTCGGATCAATTTTAAGGATCGATTATTGAATCATTAGTTAACAAACCACACCACACATATCTTTTTATGTTGTCGTTTCAACTTTCCTCCTTCATATAAAAAGGGAACGCATTGGCTCTGTAAATCTCGTTTAATTGCCTGATTATAGTTACCTTCCGTTTATCATTCCGTTGCTAAACTATTGGTTAGAGGTTTTATATTTTGAACATAGTTACAACCAACATTACAATTAATTTGTCAGCTTCATAAAAAAGATAAATAATTTATCTAGTGTACGAATTTGTTACCTAGAACTGAGTACAAATATCACACAAAAGTCTACAATACAGATTATTAACGAAGCCGTATTTCTAGACATTAGAACTAAATATAAGTCGACGAATGTGAAACGCACCCGGCAGGTTTATAGGTCTTAAAACGTTTCCTGCGAACAACCGGCGGCCGTCTGGTACTTTCGCGCGGGAAACTCGGCGCTGCGTCGCGTTGGTAGCCGTGGTATATTGTGAAATGCAATCAAGATGCCTCAACTATTGTGAAATTATAATTTAACATTGTTTGTTATATTTACAGCCTCTTAACGTTATTATAAATATAAGATGTATATGAGAGATTTTGGGATCAAATAACGGTTACCGGTTTTTATATTTTGCTAATTGGATTACCTACCTATATTCTTGAGCTAGTTTATTTTTATGACATTACATTTGTTTATAACTTCTAAATAAATGCTAGTAATGCATCTGTCTCTATAAATGTTTTTTTTTATTGACTTTAACAGTATCAACATTATCGTCAGTACTTTTATTCACACGCTTAACTCATTCCAAAAACACCTAATAAATAAAAAGAAAACAATGGTTTCCACAACACAGACATTATCGGAAACGACGAATTCGCCTTGCTCCACAAGGCGACTGGGTATCTAATTTCTTTTTACATACAATCAACTTTAATACATCGTTATAGAGTTCAAAATATGTGTACAAAAGTGACAGTGAATGAACGCACCGATAATTAATTGAGACGGGCGTTGAATTTAAATATATCTTTAACTGAAACAGACCTTGTGTGGCATCCATTCAAGTATATACTCGTAGATACAATTAAAGTATTAAGTATTCAATTTATTTTTACCACATTCATCCTACATACCCACGAAAAACATCACCAACTTATCAGTCAATGTACAACAATTAGTGTATCGAAACTTTATGACATGGAAATTGATTCCTATACAATTTGCAATATAAATCACCAACAGCAATTGATTATTTTCCGTCTCACGGTAATCATAATCAGTTAAATGACCATTATTACGCCTTGAGACACGCACTTGTTACACTACACTAGTCACCGTATTGTTAGGTATTACGCGCTATAGTTCAACTAAATATTTCGTGCCTTTATTAGCCTTAACTTTGTCGTAACTTAGCGATTAATTTTGTGAATCTAATCTTCTATGTACATATAATAAGATTGGAGTGTCTGTTTGTAATATCAAAAAAAAATTGCAGATTTCGAGAAGATAATGTATTTGCGCTGCTGATAACGAAAATCGCATTTACATTTTTGTCTGTCTGTCCGCAAGTCGCGTTTGTTCCGGGTAATCTCCGAAACGGCTGGGCCGATTTCGACCGGACTTTCACTGAAGGGTAGCTGACATAAACGGGCATATTCTAGGTTCCTTTTTTATCCTATTGCGTGGACGGAGTCGCGGGCAACAGCCAGTTTAAACATAAGTAACATTATCTTTAGAATCTTTTACAGGTAATCATTGCGTTCGAGATTATCATTATTTATTACTAATGATAATTTCTGTTCCTACATGCTTCTATTATTTGAGTTTTTAGTTCACATAGTGGACTAGATTTGCTGAATATTTTTTGTTAGACATATTTATGCTTAGTGATGAAAGAGTACGTTACGAAACTTCAATACAGCTACTAGTTTAGCTAGCCTTTTTCCCTGTTAGTTTCTAGTACCGAAACGGTTACAATCAACGATACACAAAAACAAACATAAAGGGAAGAAAAACAAAGAAGGAATAAACCAATTTGTTCCTTTAATTTCATTAATTAACTATGACAAGTCCAAATCAACATGAAAACAAGACAGTACTGTGCGAATGTCTTAAAAATAGCGTGCGAATAATTGTGTGTACGAAGTTTGAGCAAATTGTTAATTCGTTGAGTTGTTCAATTAATCTAACGGGTAAACTTTTAGGAAGTGAGTTTTCACTATATCAATATTAAACTAAACCGAAAGAACTTTTAACTTTGGTAGATCAACTCTGCGTTGATCACTTCATAGAAAACTTCAGAACAGGGTTTCCTAAACTATGGGTCGCGACCCACTGGTGGGTCGCGAGCGAATATTGAGTGTGTTCCGTCTGTAGGACGACACACTGAGCCAACTAAATACCGAAATAAATTGGATTTATCAAACTCACTGCGATTAAAAGTAACTCGTGTTGAAATTGAATGAAATCTGTAATGGCGTAAAACAGGACACAATTTCAACCTTCCCATTGAAACAACCTTTTTTTCGGTGTAATTAATTAAATAAGTGATAAAAAATTTTTACTAAAACTTATTTGAAAACTCCTGTTCAAAACCGTTACCGATATGATAATTCATATCGGTAACGGTTAAATTTCCTGGAGGTGGGTCCTGAGTTGTTGAACTTTCATTAGATGGGTCGTAGCCCAGGCAACTTTGGGAACCACTGCTTCAGAACAATTCTCGCTTCTCATATATTTTCCTCTATCTTTATGCATTCTAAGAGTATCTTAACCCCTACTTCCACAAAAACATTATTCATTATATTGTCATTAAACCAGCTTTCGTCCATCAAGGGATGTTGGCCAATTATGTATTCTACAATAAAAATATGCATAATTTTACATGTCTATGCGTTAACTGTAACATTTGAATAAAAGTGACATAAGAACAATGTAACATAAGGAAGGAATAATATAATTAATTACGATTGTTTGATACAATCAGATCGAATTATCATTTTGAAATTGTTTACTTAGAACTATAAAATGTTTAAACTAAACACAATATACCAACTACGAAGAAGAATTTTATGTCCATAAAACTATCTTTAGATTTACTCTAAATCCAGTAAATTGTTTAATTCCTTTCAAAGGTCTTGCTGTCCCAAGGACTGCTCCATCCGTAACCCACTATGCCATCTACATTTAAAATTTTTTTCTTCAAAATATCTCACGAGCTAATTATATGTTAACAAGTTTTCTTTTAGTTATTAGTATTGAAACAGATTGTGTCAAAAGATATGTAAAACGTGTACTTTAAATGGTTAATACATCTACATGTAAGTCCTCTTGTTTAAGTATGTTATGCCAACAGATGGCTTAGTCTTCTGGGGCCAAGTTGAACGAGTCAGTCGTGTAGACTTCTATCAGTCATGTCGGTCAAGATCGGGCTAGAATGTGTAATAATTAATGCAATTAAATGATGTTTAATTTTAACTGTAGCAGGCGTCGCTTTATAAAAATACTATCTGTCGCCAGCGACTCTGTCCACGCGGTATTAATAACTTAATTAAGTATTTACTATGTGTTTCTTCAGACTATGTTCTACATTTACGCCAAATTCCGGCGAAATCCGTTGAGCAGTTCTCGTGATACGTCTTAACCAACATACATCCATCAATCAAATCAACTTTCGCAATTGTAATTAGCAAGATGTTATTATGAAAATAATTAATTTTATTTAATTTAAATCTTATTAATTCTCTACAGTACTCAAGCATAGATTTATCTGGAAATGTTTGCTTGAACACCGTGAAATCGCATTACGAATGGTTATTAATATGCTGACGACGCGTGAAATTAACGATGATTTCCAATTTTCTAAAGCCTTGAACACCTACTTAAATATTCAAGGTTTTGAAAATAATAGAGAGAAGATCTTAAAAATTGTTTCTAATTTTTAATTTTTTACAAAACTAGCTTTCGTCCGCGACTCCGTCCGCTTGCATGAACAAAATCAAAAGTAAGTAGCCTGTATGTGTTCTTCCAGACTATCCTCTACATCTATACCAAATTACATCGAGATCCGTTCAGCAGTTAAGGCAGCAAACTCTAACAAACATCCATCCATCTAAACTTTCGCATTTATAATATTACTCAGAAATTAAATAGGCAAATGGGTAATATTAGGTTTTTCATTGATTGACGTTACATGATTTTATCTATATTAAGTAAATATGACTAGACACTACCCTAGATTTAGTAAATCCTTATAAACTGGTCCTAGGTGTTAAACATAGTCTTTAATAAGACAAAAAAACTTATATAGTGCGTAGCATTAGCATATAAACGTGAACATTAAGCATTAGTTACACCTCATTGATAACTTAACTACATTTACCTGCTGTTTATCAGAGACGTGGGATCTTAAAGTTTTACGGAACTTAAAATATAGAGCAAAGTGTAACAATTGGATTATATAAGACACCAAATGAGATTCAATAAAATTCTAACCCGGATCCATTAAGGTCGCTATTCGCATACTAATAGTGTAATTCTGGTAATGTATGTATGTACGAGTGTACTTCAGTGGCTCAAAGTTAGAGCTTGACTTGCTGCCTTAATCTGCAGGTTCTGGGTTCAGCACCGACATGTACCAATGTTTTCCGATTTTTTTTAATTTCATACATATTCTTACGGTTATAGAACTTGTTGTGTATGTGAGAAGAAATTCAAAACATACCTATGTGAAGTTAACCAACGCGCAATTGCCCAACTTAGTTGACTATTGCCTTGTCACCCTTTTATAGGGTAGGCTCCGAGCGCCTTGGTGGGACGTATAGTTAGCTGATGATGTGAATGTGGCCCTTTTTATGAGATTATTGTTTCCACTACATTGTATATTGTACTACGGACTATCACCGTATCCACGTCGTATGTTACCTATAATACAATTTAGGAACAAACATTTTACAGACAAAGAATCATTATGTTCGATCTTTTAAGTCACAAATCATGACTTCAATTGTATGCTTATGTAATCAAGTAAGTATCCCCTTGATTTAATAAACATTTACGATATGCAAACTATAATTAATAACTTTATAATTCTTATTACATAACATTATCATAATAATTGTGATATTTAATATAATACTCAATTAATACGTTTCTCACTACATACATGTGATTCATAAAAAAATCTGTATGAAAACAAATTGTTGGCACGTATTCATTCATTCAGATGAATGTATAATATTTTAAATCACATTGTTCATTCATTGCGAATGAATACTAGGGTATAATAGTAAATAGTAAAAGCTTGTGGTACTTTCAATAAATTACATTCAGTGTTGACGATATACGGGATTCAGCTCATTCTTTTTTTTACCCTTCTTGTTAAAGCAATGCACGACAATATCAAAAGATAGAAGGTATTGTACACTTTTTTTACGTAAAATCAAAGTTGCAGCTGTTGCACGAATGGACAGCAGCTGTTGTATAAGAAATAACCAAATGTATACTAGAAACGTTCATCACCTGCCTTCAAATACCAATTGTATTGAGAAACTAAATTAAATCTCTGAGTCCCCCTAGACTCCCCCACGTGGTGAGCTCCCTGATAGTCATTGATCCACGCATAAATGCTGCCGACTCTCACTTATAAGCTAGCTTTAAAATATTTATTTTAATAATTCAGGTCTATTTGACGCGCGGAAAAAATTATAATCACGCAAGGATAGGTATCAGTATGCAGACTACCAGTTAAATGGATTGATAACATCGTGACGATGCATGGCAACTAGAAAAAAAGACAAAAAAACCAAGAGTGGTATGATAGAGATGGAAAGCTGTAGTTTATTTGTTGCGTTCCCCTTGAATAGTAGTGAAGTAACAAAGCATGGTCTACAATCACGTGCTACACGTATTTGAGGCGCATTTAGTTCCATCGCATGCGAGACACGTGCCTTACGCCACGACGCTTCGTGACTAAGGTAATATTTATTGTATCCGTCGGTTTATCAACCGCAATTCCCGTTACGTTCGCTTATCATTCCAACAACTAACCTTTGACATGAATGTAGGAAAAAATATGCACATAAACTAGTAGCTAATGCGAGGAAAAAACATTTAGCCCGACTGACAGTACCGACCCTGACACTACGAGGAAGTATTTGGAACTTAATATTTGTATGAATATTACACCTCATTCTTCAAAATCCAATTGTTAAAACAGGAGGTTACAACTGAATGTTAACGTACGTTTATACCTAGATATATGTATATACCCGAGACAATATTACTCTCTGGCAATTTACATGTCAACGTAAAATCGCTAGATGGCGTTTCATTTAATCTTATAGGCTCCAAGATAGAACTTATAAGAAATAAATGATATCCGTAGACGTAACCGAAGACCGTGTTGTGCAATTTAATAAAAAGGTGTAACGGTTAAACAAATAAATCTATTAACATAGAACAAGCAACCACGACAGGTGTGAGAGTCTGGCCCGACGGAAGCGAGCGGTGCTATTGTGGTGTTCACGCGATATGAAAGGGAGATAGCGAGTCTTTGTTCGCTATATCTCCTTGAACGCAGTTAACACTCGTGTGAGAACATCAATCAGGTAGCGGCGCTAATGCCGCAAGAAACCAGGAACGCTGCGCCATTGAATGATTGATAAACAGTTAGTTGTCATTAGTTGAACTTGTTGAGGCATAATGCGTCACTTTAAAATGCAGGTAATCTTACTAATATGAAATTAACCTATTCATACGCTGTTTTTTCTTTTATTCTCCTAGTCTAAGACCTAGACTTAAAATCATTCCTTCCTTTCATGGTAAAAGGGATTTTAAGTACGAGCATATCACATCTAAAACAAATTTTATCGTCTTAATTAGTCACTTAAATAGACTTTATTTTACTAATCTACCCCAAAGGACTTGGCTTAACGACTGACTGTGAATGCGGCAGTCAGATATGAAAGTTATTTGGTACATTTATCATGTAAGGAATTGAAGGGATATCTGCGAACTTATTTGCGTCTTAGATTTAAAGAAATTATTTATATGTGAATACCTTTCGCTTGTCTATAGAAGTGTTAGTAATGCTGTCATGCTCATAGGCGTAAATAATAACCTTGTTTTATTTTATATTGTAGTACATGGCCTTATGGAAGACAGCTCAGTCATTCGCCTTTGATTTAATGAATTAAAATGAATAATAAAATATAAAATATAAAATAAAACGACCGGGTTTTAAATAAAACCCGGTCGTTTTCAACCAAATGACATAAGATGGTAATGTTTTTGCGTATGTATTTGATTCAAACGAGAGAGGTATGTAATTTTTTCAATTATTTTATTCGGCTAGGTCCTTATACTAATAATGGGTGTTGGGAGCTTACGCGATGAAAATGAGAAATTTGTCCAACACATTTATAACTTTCTCTACAACGTCGCAATGACAAGGAAGCTATATCGAAGTTGTTTTATTAATATGAAAAGCTCGTGATGACTTCCGCAAACGTAAACAATATTCCAATTATAATGAACATACTCCGGAAGGGGAAAACTTCCTGTGCGGGGAAGGAGTGGTTTAATTAAGTCATTAATGAAAAAAAGACATGATCAATGATGATATATCTAATACCATACTAAAAAGAACTAATAAAGTTGCGATGGTACTGCATAAAAAATTAAAATTATGTATTTTAATTTTAGATTAAGGCGACCTTAACTTCGCTCAGAATAGAAAAGGTTCATTCGCAAACAAAATACAATTAAAAGCTAGTAATATAAAATAATTTACACCAGCATTTAGTATTTCTAACGCAAATAGTTCAGTTCGAATCGTAAAGGTGTCAAGCACGTAGTATTAACGTAAAATAACCTCATTTCACATACGATCTGGTATTGCCAGATATATTTTGCAGACTATTTTCATCCTTGGTTCAGTCATTGCGTAAAATAACAAAAATCTAGATTTCCATATATTGCTAGAACGAAACATTTAGGCTTTATAGAGGAAATATCTACGTTAGATATCGTAGTATTTGAGACGTGATCATGTATCATTGATCGATAAAAAACATCTTATCATATACAAGCACTTATCATTCGTGCTGAGTAAATATATTGTGTTACCAAGTTCTTATTGCGTAAGAGCTGATAACGTAAAAATTCTTCACCTACCAAAGGAGATGTTCCTCCCAAAACCCGTAAGAGAAGAGAGCGTAGAGCGTAGAGCGCATTTTCGATATTTATAAAACAACTAGCTGTTCCCTTGCGGCTTCATCCGCGTGAAATTATAAATATTTTATTTCATTGTTTACCTACCTACATTTGTCAAATTATCAATTGCAAATGTCAAAATGACATGACATGATGACAATGCTTCCTTGATGTTGGCAGCAACTTATGGTCTCTTTCCCACATTAGGGTTTTTATCCAAAATATTTACCCCCTAAGTTTAATGGAGTGAAAATATATAGCCTAAAGCGTGACGTAAGTGTAGGGCTTTTTATTAAAAAAAGAATTGTTCAAAAATATGCTGTATTTGCTGACATCTTAGGCAACAAAGAAGTGTGTGTTTACGCTTTATTCTATTAGTATAGAAGTATAGATATAGATGAGAAAAAAATAATTGCCTTTTTAGACATATCGTGTTTAAACAGAGAAAAGACAGTTGCTTGAAGAAGCTTAATTTCAATTAGTGGACGCGACTTACAGGTTTCTTTAAATGGTTAAAGTTAAAAGTCGCGGTGACAGTTTTGTCAACAATCAAGACATGAATGAAAAACAAAAAATAGTGAAATTGTATGACGTCATACAATGACATATTGTGGTAAAACTTATTCCTATACAAACTAAAATCTGTATTAATTTTGGTCGACCAAAGATTAATATTTCAAACAAGACTTTTTTATAGATAATTGTAAACTGCTTACTTTTTAGGTAAGTGGTTTCCCTGGAAGAGTGTGCTGCGTGGTCTGATGAGCGCCGCGCCCTAGGCTCAGCGATCGGAGGAGACCTCTCACTGCCCGGCGTGGTACGAGCCATGCTGAGCAGTGAGAGGTCGTGGGAAGCGGTTTCCTCCTTCTGCGAAGCAGTCATCTCGCAGAAGGAGGAAAGGGAGCGGGAGCGCGAGGACGATCCTCTTGCGCCCCCGCTCCGACGGAAACGAGTGGGGAGGAGAAGGCGGCAGTATATCGCTGCCCTTCCTCCTCCCCCCGCCGTCGATAGCCGCAGGGCGCGCGATTCTACGCGCGCCCCAAGTCCGCAGGCGCACCTTGGTGTTCCGGGTGCGCCTGGCGAGTAATCCGGGGACCCCATCCCCGGTAAGAGGGGTCCGAATGCGGACGGTGCTGGCTGGGTCGCGGAAGTATGCAATAGCGTTCCCGTGACCCAGCCACAGGCGCACTGAAGGAACACCGCTGGGTTTTTAGTGGGTATTCCGGCCATTCTGCCATCCTTCTTGGCCGGCGAGTCCCACATACCCCCTCCCTGGTAACTAAATATCGGGGAGGGGGATGCGTAAAGGCATTTTCCCAGCGAGAAAAAAAAAAAAAAAAAGGTAAGTGGTTTCTGTAGATTTTGAATAGAAAAACTCAATTTTTTTATTAAAATGGGGGATATTTACCTGAACTTGGAACTTATTACAGTTACCAATAAACACATTTTAAAAAAATATTCTGGTAACTTCAACTGGGAAATAATTGTACCACATTTGATAATGGGTTAGTTACATTTCTAATGTATTGGCTTCTTTAACTGTATTAGCAGCAAAAGAAATAGATAAACCTGAACTTTTGTTGTTGAATGGCTTTTGGACCTCCTTAGGTATTTACACTTATGGTCATATAGAAAGAATATTAATTCAGCAGTTAGAATGATGAGATCAGATGCGAGATATGGTACCGTTAATATTAAAATATTACAACCGTTTTTTATTATCTACAAGATTCTTAACTTCTTTTCACTCTACAATAAACATTAGTACAGAGCGTCATGAAGCAAATATGAAGAAATAACAAGATGCTCGGAAAAACATTTTAACTCAAACCAAAAACCTACCTACAACTATAACTTTGATGGAAATAAAGTTGTACGCAAGGTATCTAAGCGACGTAGCGCCAAATTCCGTTATATTTTGTAAACCGTATTCAAAGATTTACTTCTGCAAAACACTTTCTCTTATTTACATACAATTAAAAAAACATCGTTACTAATTAAAATTACTATTCTATGTGACTTCTGTTTATGGTTTGTAAACCATTTTGAAGCGCGGGAATGTGTTAGGCTTAGGTAACTAAAGAAGACAGAAAACTTACATGACTTTTTATATCCTGGCTGTTGTCTAATGGTCGGCTTATAGATGCTTCAGGTCCCGAAACAGACGAAGGCGTTCTAGAGATATACCTATTAGAAAGCTTCCTCGCAAAATTACTCTTGAACTCCTCACATCTCATTATAGAATCCACTGATTTATTAAAATCGTCGTCCTTAATCTCAACGATCGCATCCGGACTCGTTGCGAGCATATTTTATTAAAATTTAACATAGACTGATTAAAACATATGGTCATGTAATATCTGAATTTTAAATTTAACGGCAAACTGCGCACGTTCGCTTCGCGGATCAACTCAACCGTCAACGATCGCGGTAACAACAATACTGACTAGCTGCTAGCTGACGAAATGAAATGAATAGCCTGCAAAAACCTTCATCAATATGCACTTTAAGAAAATGTAAATTGTAGATACAACTAGTCTGCTTGGCATAGGATATAGTTTTGTTTATTTAATGAAAGATCTTATTCAAAATTTAAAAGTAACCAATTCATTTTTTTAATCCCTTCGTAATTCCCGTGAAAGACGTTATAGCGCCCTCTTTTGGCACATTTCACACAACACTTCAGTTCTTTGGACATTTTGAAAGTAGTTTCGTTAAGCTCTAAAAGAGGGCGTGCAATTTAATTTTAACATTAAACAGGATACCGTACTTGTAAATTCTGGGACTTTCACAGAAATTTTTCATCGATACCAAACATATAAAGAGATGTTTAATTTATAAAGTATTATCAATTTTCAGAGTTGCGCGTGTGCGTGCGCACTTCGCTTTCATCGCCGGCATCGCTGTACACGAAAATTAATTATATCAGCCGGGTATAGTGAAACATTAAGATTAGGACAGAAATAAAAAACAAAAAATATGAATATACACTATATTCAAAATAAACTTACGCGATTGAACATAAAAACTACGATTTTTATATTAAACTGTATTTGGTATTCTAAGATATCGGAAAACAAACATGTTACAAAGTTTACGAACGATGAAAATAAAGTTGAAAATGTAGAAAAATGCAAAAAAAAACATGGTGTCAAATCTAGTCCTATAGAGGTCTTCAAAAATAAATACTTTGTTTATATTATAAGAAAAACATTTTCCGCTTCCTTAATTGTTAATCGGTCACCAAGAGGACAAATACTTTATGTACTAACGGAGCACGTAACGTCTCTGAGTGGGGAAGCAGGTAACAAAGGGTTTTAATTTTAACTGCAGTAGTAATATATTATTTGACTTACATTGTCATTAAAATAGAGACATTATGCGACACTATTAGGCCCTTCATACACTAGGAATTGTAGTTTTATAATTAAAATAAAATTTGGATTTAAAAGAGGGATCGACACAAGTTATCGGTTAGTACAGAAGTAGCGTTTATATGCTGAAGCGCATTTACGAAATATTAAATATATAGTTTTTATACTTTCTTTAAAATTGCAGCAACTTCTCTCACAAGTGATCCGATACCGTAGGCATAAGTACTAAATAATGATAATTCACTAACTCTTTACGTCATACACATTTACTGACAGAAACAATTGATAGCAGTACAATACAACCTAAACTTTTACATTTAATTGCGTAAATCGCTTAGCGGCAATTTTAGAAAATTACAACGTTTAGTGTACGAAGGGACTAAAATATACTTTTTTATATGAGATGGTCGATGCCAGGCTGGTCCGACTTAGCGGATGGTGCGCCTACGTTAGCAGGCTCCTGAGGCGTCGCGGCTTGCTCTAAACTCTTCAGATTGTTCTCAAACTCCACGGGGTCTATGAATTTCTTTCTGGGGAACGGCGGTGGGCCAAGAATTGCCTTCACATCTTCAAAGTTCAGAGTTTCCTTTTTTAAAAGTTCCTCAGCGAGCTGCAATAAAATTTTAGTTTAACTGTACATGTAAATATAAATATTACTTAATTATTAAATAGGTTTTGCTCGCAACTTCACCTCCGTGATATAATAAATAAATAAAATGATAATAAAATAAATAAGTAAATAAAAGATGTAGCCTGTGTCACTGATAACGTAGCTTTTTGATGGCAAAAGATTTTTGTGATCGGCCCAGTAGTTTTTGAGTTATTTCAACATATACAACTCACATATGTCTAATTTTAATTTTGTTCTTTATTCTAAAAATAATTGTTTTGTCTTAGTAGATAATAATGTTTTTTTTTTTATTTTTTGTTTTGTTTTATATGTATTATTATTGGTCTGTGGGGCGGGGGCCTGGTGATCCATCACACAGGGGTCACCCTAGTTTGGACACCAGTCTCCTGCCCAATGGGGAAAATTAATAAAGTTATTTTTTTTTATTTTACTTAGTTATGCGCTATGCGTTAGGCAGC
Source organism: Papilio memnon (assembly GCA_003118335.3). Lineage (NCBI taxonomy): Eukaryota > Metazoa > Arthropoda > Insecta > Lepidoptera > Papilionidae > Papilio > Papilio memnon. The sequence goes on along the minus strand of LD688983.1, from coordinate 899,670 downwards.
AATATCATGGGCTACTTATTTATTTTTATTACAAGGTACATTGTAATTCTGTGATTAACAAATATAACAAATATTGCAAGTTAAGTATGTAACGATGAATTTTAGGTAAAGTATAAAAATGTGTATGGAATGAGTTTAAAATATTTTATCTAATAATTATTTCTTAATTTTCTTTAATTTAAATTGGATTTGTACCATCGTGTTATTGATTGCAGTGTTATATTTGTAGTTTAAGATCTCACTCACAGCGATAAGTTTGTCTTGATTTTCCTTGAGGATGCCTTCAGTCCGGTAATAAGCGTTTGCTATCAACTTCCGTGCTTCTAGATCGATGAGGTTCTTCAGTTTGTTGCTGAACGGACTCTTGCCGGTTTCTTTGTCGGGGAACGACACCAGACCGACCTCCGGTGACATGCCATAGATCCTCACCTAAATACAAATTGGATGTTTGTTAGACTTTGTAGCATAAACGGCTGAACGGATCTCAAAGAAATTTGGCATAGATGTGGAAAGTCACAAACACATAGGCGATTCGGTTTTTTATTAATTCCACGAGAACGGAGTCGCGGGCGAAAGCTAGTGATTGATAATTAAATAATAATAACAATAGCATCCACAATCAATGCTGTAAGATGGACACTTCTAAGGCAATCTTTACACTTTTTTTATTGTCTTAATACCAGATGTTCGATGCATTATACAAAACTGTGATATTTTGAGAAGGAATGAAGGTTTGAAAACGTATCGAAGTAATTTTTATAATAAACTCAAATTAAATGGAGTCAAATGGAGTTCGTCCTCGTTTACAGATATAGTCAATTACATATTGTATTTAATTATTTATATTTGATTAGAAAAATAATATTATTTGATAATATACCTGAGCGTAGGCGATCTTGGTAACTTTATCCAGGTCATTTTGCGCTCCGCTCGTAACAGAGTTGAATGTGATCGCCTCCGCAGCTCTCCCGCCCAGTGCCATGCACATGCGGTCAAATAACTGCAAATAGTAGCAAACATTAATACAACACACCACATTTTCTGTTTATTTTCAAAAGTGTAAACAGGAAAGAGAATGAGAATGTGTTTTAATAAAAGTGTCGTCAGGACAAATATTGTTAGATGACAACACCTCTAGATGGCAACCCCGCGTCCAAGATGACGGCACTGCATTTAGATGACAACACTGAACACCCCACTCGAATAGACGCGTGCATAAAAGCTAGAATCCTACTCAGTCTCGTCCATTTCTGCCCAAGATTTTAGAGACAATAGTGTCGTTACTCTGCCCGTGTGTGTGTCGATACTCTGTTTGTGTTGTTACTCTGCCCATTTGTCTGTCAGATGACTGTCAGATTTTATTCTTAATTTTTATTATATTTAATTTTCCCCAATTGTATTAAAATTATTTTCTATAAATTAATTCAAAATATCGTTACAGCATTGTATTTTCAATTTAAAAAAAAATACTACAGACTACCCTTGATCATCGCTCCCCCTATACCACCGACTGGCGACGTCCATCCAAGCGTCTGTAATCTTATTTTTTAAAGCTATAATATTCAAAATGAACCATCCAGGTGGAAGGTGTACCTCTTGTTTGGAGTATAATTTCTGATCTGATCCCGTGTACTGCGCGAAGCCTAATGCGAGGTTGGTGCGAGGCACGATGGTAACTTTGAGGAGAGCCTCCGTGTGCTCCAGCAGCCAGCCTGTCAGAGCATGTCCCGCCTCATGGTACGCCACGACGCGCTTCTCCGCCGGCGACATCGCGTGGCTACGCTTCTCTGTGCCACCTGTTTACACCACACACTACTCATAATGTTTACACAATTATATATTTACATGTAAACCATCTCCTCAATAAATTGTGCTACTGAAAAGTCGTTTAATTGGTAAAATTACTGCTCTAAAAGGACCTAACACTTCACTATTAGTTTGTGAAGAGTCGAGTCCAAGGATACTTGGACATGAAGACATCACAAACTAATGCTAGCTTCACACGAGGGAAGAACCACAATTATTGCTCTATACTCTATCTTATGTAGTATTCGAAATATGCTATGTTTTTTTTTATTTTATTTTACGCAGACGAAGTCGCAAGCAACAGCTAGTCGAAAATAAAATGTGACAGATTGTTATTGATAATATTGATTTGGAATTAATTTGGTATAAGGGGGAACAAATACGTACAAGAAAACTTTTGGATTTAACGGCAGACAGCTGTCTGCCGGTTTTGCTTGTTTCTTGTTGCCGGTCGCCGAGTGAGTCCTTGAGTGAGTGTTGCCCGGAAGCGTCGTGTTGACACAGTTGTATTACTACCATTTTTTACTATTGTTGGTAGCTTTGGTAGTTTTGTATAATAGTTTATTGATTATTACTAATTATTGCATTTGATATATTTTACATTTATTTTACATATTTTTAACACAGATTTATGTTGTAAAAACCGTGTTCCCGTCTGTTCAAGGAATTTATGATCTGTCGCTTGCAACTTCGTTAGCGAAGAATTGAAAAATAACGTAGCCTATAATATTCCAACATATATCAGCTAAAAGATTTAGGTGCTGTTTGTCACGAAACACTTACCTACGACTTTTTCTATAGCATACTGCAAGTCCTGCGCGCGTACGATATTCTGTTTGTTGGTGGCAGCGCGTAGTGCCGCCTCGTTGCATACGTTGGCGATATCCGCGCCGCTGAACCCCGGTGTTAAATACGCCAAACTACATACCAAATACAATACCTTAGTTTTGCATTAAGTGTTAGATAAATAAAAAATATTAGTACCAGAAAAATAATTAGGTATTGTAGAATAATGAATAATAATTTTTTAATTTAGATATTTACCCGATTGTGAGACTTACCGCTTTAGATAATAAGGTGGTAGTTCTTCTAAGACGATGCTTTTACAATGCCGCTCGAAGATTTCTTCCCGCTCTTGTAAAGTCGGCAGATCGATCAAGATGTGTCGGTCAAAGCGGCCCGGTCTTAACAGAGCCTACAAAATAAAACACATAGGTAAATTATAATTAAATTACAATAAAAAAATCTATTGAATTTAATGATTTTCAAATGTTTAAAAGTTAGAATAGTTTGCTGTGCGATATTCCTATTCAATAAGTGGGAAGGAAATTTGATTCTTTGTTTCGTGGTCGGTGGTATGATGTACAATCGCGGAAATCTGCGATGTTCTACACAGAAAAATTTGGCTCGTTCCTCGCTTCAAGACAAATTCCGTGTTTTACAAATAACTAATTGGACAACAGTGGTTGTGCAAATCAAACAATAATAAAAATCAATTTGCAATGTACCACTGATCATTAAAATTATTTATTCATTAAATACTAGCTGTTGCTCGCGACATCGTCTGAGTGGAATTTAAAAAAATGTAAAAATATAGCCTATACTACTCAGTGACAGCGTAGCTTTTAAACGGTGAAATAATTTTGAAAATCGGCCAAGTCGTTTTTTAGTAATAACTCAAAAACTACTAGAGGAAAGATTTGTAATTTTATATCTATACAAATATCAATAGATACTAAAATACAAACCTTTCCTCTTTATAATATAATATTAGTATTGATTGGTTATTGTTCCGCGTTGTCTTATGTGTACAAAACATTGGAGCGACTATAGTTGGACTATAGATAAGTTGGAGCACCGCTAGTTTCCCTGACTGTACCTTATCGAGGACGTCAGCTCGGTTAGTCGAGGCGAGTACGACGACGCCGTCGCGGCTTCGCATGCCGTCCATCTCTACAAGCAGCTGGTTGAGTGTCTGCTCGCTCTCGCCGCCGCCGCCACCTCCTGGTGCTAACGACCCGGCGCCTGCAGACCGCGCGCGACCCACGGCATCCATCTCATCTATGTAGATGATGCACGGCGCACGCGACGCAGCCTCTTTGAACAAGTCCCTGTAATCATTCACTAAACTTTAAGCTATCGTACTCATGTAATACTATCATTTGAAATTCATTTAAATACAATTAAATAACCCAAGTACGGTTGGCGACAGGCAGGCGGCTGGCCGCAAAAAAAGTGCCGAATCCAAAAGTAGGTGGATCAAAAAGGGAGTGATGACTGAGATGACGTATGCTAGAGTTATGTGGAGGATAAAAACCTGTTGCGTAGCTACGGGAGTAGGATAAGGAGGAAGATGACGACAATTAAGGTTTTGAGGATCTATTAATAGATAGCGTTAGTGGATCCTGTGAAAAACGTCTCAAGTGAAGTGTCAACTATGATTCCTATTTATTTTTTAATCTCTTTGGGGAGAACCCATAGGCTACTTTTTTTTAGGACTTTGGAGTAGAGATGTCGAGGCCAAAAGCTAGTATGTAAATTAATGAAATCAATATTTGGGAATTATCCGAGAATCATAATTAATTTATATGAAGCAGAATAAAAAAAAAATAATCCCCTTCAAAACAAGTCTCTGTTTTGTAATTACTATTAAGATTTTAAAAATTTCAATAAAAACAGATAAGAAAAAAAAACAAACAATTATTTCCTATTATAAATGACAGGAAATGGTATTTTTTTAAGATGTACCTGACTCTAGCTGCTCCGAGGCCTCCAATCATTTCAATGAACTCGGAGCCGTTCATAGAGAGGAAGGGTACGTTCGCTTCAGTGGCTACAGCCTTCGCCAGCAACGTCTTGCCGCACCCCGGCGGACCCAGCAACAGCGCCCCCTTAGGCACCTACGACACACAAACACTGGCCATTATTTTCCTGTTTTCCTTCACCGTAAGAACGTCATATAAAATTCTAAAATCGATGTTTTATATACTCTTTGTTAAATTCAATATATTGAGTATTTCCAATATATTTAAAAGATCAGCAAACCTTGGCTCCGAGGCTCTTGTAATGTTCGGGTCTCTTGAGATAATCGACAAACTCCATGACTTCAATCTTGGCCTCCCTAAGGCCTGCTACATCATCAAACTTCACCCCCTTGCCTTGTCCGCTCATTGAATCAACAAGAGTGAACTTGGCTCGACTTAGCTGGCTCTGAAATAATACAATTACATAGTATAAAAACAATTAAAAAGCCAAACGTATGAAATCACATCTTCTCTGTCTGTTCTAAGGGAATTTGAAAGATGACAATACATCTGACTAATCTTACTAATATTTTAAATGCCTGTGTTTGTAGTGTTTGTAGCCTAAACTGCTGTACGAATCTCCATGAAATTTGGCACAGATGTACAGGATGGTCTAGAAGAATACATAGGCTACTTACTTTTGTTTTTTTTATTAATTCCACGGGGACGGATTCGCGGGCGAAAGCTAGTATTTTATGAATGTATACTTACAAAGCCTCCAAGATTTATATTCATCCTCATATTCTTACTGGAATAGAGCAGAGAGATGACCAGGGCTGCAATCAGCAGAGTGGTGATTACCTTGCTAGCCAGCCCTCCATTTCTGTCATATATGACCCGCACACCTACAAAAATATATTTTTATACTACCCAATTTTATTTAGTAGAAATTAGTGTCTTCCCTTCCTCTGATCATGAGAGTAATGCTTTTCGAAAGTTCATTCTTTTGTGTGTCATAGGGTTTATTTTTAATTAACAAATACTACACCTTCTTTAACACCTAGGCTCTTTTCAATATTCCGAAGCTTCTCCTCAAATCTATGGATATCGCCTATATTCATGTGGTGTACTCGATGTGTTGCCTGTAGACATAAGAAAACAAAGAATGAGTATAAATGTATATAACAAGACTATACTACTATACTATCGGTCAAATACTATGATTAATCTTAAACACTTCTCTTCATAAGCATTGCTTAATTATTAAATCATTACTACATAGTTAAAAGTTCCGCATTCATTGCGAAATCTCTAAATGAAAATACTGAGGGCTTAAAATTATACCAGTACTTACCCTTCTTCCTTTTATTATAGCACCTTCATAAAGAATTATAGTGACTACTTCTATATCAGGTCTAACAATTAGTTGCTCCACTTCACCCTTGGCCAACATGTTGTATACAAATTCATTCCATGATACATATCGAACAACCTGTAACAAAATGTTCATCAGAACTCATATAAATTCAGCTACAATTTCAGTTATGATACCTAAGGTGTATATAAGAGGACATACTGTACCCCATAGGGAAAAGGACAGGCTGATAATGAATTTAGAATTATATGAGAATGTGTGTTTAACATTGCATCGGAATATATGTATTAACCATTAACTGATATAGAACTATTAGGGCTCAATAGTTAGTGCTAAAATTATTAGGGCTCAGTAGCTAATAGTGAAAAGGAGTAAATTATAATTTAAATTTCTTAAAATTTTCAAAATATGTACCTCATTTGGAGAAGAAGTATCACCAGGCACCATTAGAGTGCTCATTATGATGAAAATGCTCGTCGCTATCATCCAAAATGCAGCTTTCATAAGTAATGAAGACAAAGGGGCATCATATTGTTTCTTCTTTTCATTTTTATCCTAAATACAATGATAAAGCATATAAAATATCAATATTGTCTGTGTGGAATTAAAAAAAACACAAAAGTAAGTAGCCTACATGATCTTCCAGACTATCATCCACATCTATGGCTAAATTAAATGGAGATCCGCTCAGTAGTTTAGGATACAAACTCTAACATCCATCCATCCATCTAAATGTTCGTATTTATATCAGGAATATTGACAAATATGTGCATCCACTTTTATTATCGCAAAGGACTATACAATTATCTGAAGTTTTTAAATATATGTTTATATAATCTATACTAATATAATAAAGTGTAAACACACACTTCTTTGTTGTCTAAGATATCAGCAATTACAGCATATTTTTGGATAATTCTTTTTTTAATAAAAAGCCCTAAACTTATGTCAGCTTTAACCTATACATATATTTTCAAGCCATTAAACTTAGGGGGTAAATATTTTGAATAAAAACCCTAATGTGGGAAAGAGACCATAAGTTGCTGCCAACATCAAGGACGTAAGATTGCCATAGTAAGGTAATTGGTATTTTCACATTTGCAATTGAGAATTTGATAAATGTAAACAATAAAATAAAGTTTTACTAATTTCGCGCGGATGAAGCCGCATGGGAAGAGCTAGTCTGATATAAAAACAATGTTAATTGAGTGCATCTCACCTGATCTTTATCATCAGTTGGCTTATTGTATTTAGCAGAGCTGGTATGTATGCCCCGAGATGGATTACCAAATAGAGTCGATATTTGTGGCAAGTTTGACCTCCTGAACAGTGCCAGTGCAGCTTTATATTCCGCATTAAATTTGACTAATTGCTGTAAAGGAAACACAACAAATATGTTCATATTTTCTTCAAAAGGCATTCTTAAACACATTGTTTCACAGATTCATTTAATATCCTTGTTACACTTTATGATGTCTCAAAATTTTAACAAAACACAATTCCATGATAACAAAGAGGCACACCACTGTTTGACTATTCTTCAAACAATATTGCTTATTAAAACTGATTTACACGACTGCTACAAGTGAAAAATACTGTGTTTTTCTAATTAAAAAAGTTTTACTCATAATTTTATGGCGCAATATGATGTAATAAAATATTTTACTTACCGGATGCCTGGATTTGTGTGTTAAATTATGTAATGTGGATAAAGATGAGCACAACTTAGATACACTAATGCTACAATGTTTGTTTATTTGCCTTTCTAAAAAGCCACTTTTTGAATTGCAACGCACGTTTAATTGTATTTTAGTGGCAGTAAAAGTAGATAATCTCTTCATTGATAGCATGATTGAATTGTTAGAACTAAAACTTCAGTTAAGTCTTGGTGTTCAAAAAGTCTATTAACAAATTACAATTTTGTTTTGAAGTATATTTTGATTTTGAGGTTACATTCGGTTTACAAGTGACATTGACAGCATTCATAGAGTAGTGGGTCGTGACGTCGGCATTAATCAGCGTTTCTCAAATATTGTGTAGATAAGTCTTTAATTTATCTCACATGAAAGACCAAATACCCGATCAATAACAAATTCGCCAAGAGAGAAGAACATAAATTAATTTTTAGCGTTCATTGAATGCAATAACAATTTTAATTTTGAAAAACAAAAGAACTTAAAATAGCATGCAGTGTATTTATGTACACGCTCTTTGGCATCCAGGTATGATGTCATTTTGACAAAGGATGACAACTGTCAAATCAATCAAGCTATTTTTAACGAACTAGCTTAGACTTAGATTTTATTATTATTATATTAGGGATGTGTACAGTATCCATGTGTGCAATACAGGTGTTTATTAAACAAATATTGCATTATTTTAACATAAAAATGCATTTACTTAGTGTATAATTGAAGTGTAATTGCGATTTGTAACACAAAGTTCGTGTAACGCCACGCCTTCAGCGCCACTGTGGATTGTTGATTTAAACATGTCTCCATTTTTTTATATTCTTGACTATAGAGGATTACACATTTTAATATAACTCGTTTAAGCATAAAGTTTTTTAATGCTTTAAGTTTTGATAGTACCAATTTCGATTATTTGTAACTGTTAAATTGAGTAAAAATGAAGGTACTTCTTGTTGTGTCACTGTTTTCTTTGGGTCTGGCTTATGATAAAGGTGAGTTCAATAAAACAATCAGAAATTATTTTTATTTCTTTATATTTGCATTAATTATCTGATGTTAGTTAGATGAAGTACTTAACATTCAGGTTTTTTACTTCAATATTAAAGTTAAATAAACTTTTTATGCAGCATCTTTCTATGGAGCCAGTTATATAGCATATCCTCTCCAAGAAGCGAAAGGAGCCACAGACATTAGCTTCAAATTCCGCACCCATTTGTCAGATGCTTTACTTATACTTGCTGCTGGGAAAACTGATTACTGTATGGTGAGTAGTTTAAACTTTATTTTCATAGCTATGAAATATGTAATATGCATGGTTTTGTTTTAAAGACATGAGTGGTTTTAAGCATTAGTTTTATGTTGTTTAATTGTAGATTCGTCTGGAGAGTGGCCGTTTAAAGCTGCACATAAACCTTGGTGCCGGTGAAAGTGAGCTGTCATCACCTAAAGGGATACATTTAAATGACACCCAGTGGCATCATGTCAGTATCATCAGACGGGAAGCAAATCTCACAATGAAGGTAAGAATTAAGAACCACCTCTAGTTCTGTTCCTCATATCTTTTGGAATATTGAACATTGTACCATCTCCATTGACAACTTACTTTTCGATGATAGTACACATTTTTGTCCTGTATCTATCAACTTTCATATAAGTTATGGACTTAAATCCTTAAAACTTTCATTGTCAGTGCAATTTCTGTATGAAAATAAACTTCCCATACAAAGCCTTGGGAATGTATGTGTTAATAAATTAATTTATCATAAATTAATATATTCACAACCTTCGCACCTCTTTGTGCATATTCTCATTGTTGTTTTTTATTTTCTCAGATTGATGAAAGTACAGTGAAAAAACGACTTCCCGGAAGGTTTTTTGAACTAAATATACACTTTGGAATATTTCTCGGTGGACAAGGAGACTTCTCTGAATTGTTTCTTGGCCATATGGAAAATTTTCGTGGCTGTATAGAAGATGTAAGTAATGAACTTTTAAATATCGCAAAATATGTGTACTTAATGTAATAAATGCTGTATTTGTAAGATCATGTGAGGTTAGATAAAGTTGCCATTACTGGCGTTGGCTGGAGTGAACTGTGGATGTTCTACACTAATAGTAAGCCACAGTGTTGTAAATGCAAAAAGTTTGTATGTATGGATGGCTTTTATGTCCAAAATGGCTAAATTGATCTAGATGTAATTTGGTACAGATCTAGAACATAGTCTGGAAGAACATGAGCTACTTACTTAGTTTTTAATTACATGCAGACAAAGTCGTGTGCTACAATTAGTATTCCAATAAAGATTCACAGCAGCTTAATTGATTTTTGTAAAAAGGGGAAGAGTAAAAGGCAATTTTCTGTAACTACTGTTAACAAAGGCATATGTTGAATGTTATGTTACATTAGTTGATTTCATATTTTTTTTCTAGGTGTACTATAATGGAGTTAAAATTATTGAGAAAGCTCGAAGCCGCAGTGGTTCAGTGCATGTGGAAGGAGTCACTTGGAACTGCGCTCCGGAGTTTGACGCCGACATTAACTCCGACATAAGTTTCGTTGATGAAGGCGCTTATTTAATTTTACCAAGGATTAATTCAAGGGCTGGTGGGCGGTAAGTCAAGTTGTGAGAGAATATGTTTCATTCGCAGTGTCATCAGTAATTACCATTCTACAAACTTTTAATGTTTAAGATGGCAGATAGAATTCAAAACGACAACCCCAAATGCTATAATCCTGTATAATTACGGCGGAGGGCGTGGCTCAGATTTCTTGGCAGTTGAGATCTTAGAAGGAGTGGTTCGTGTCAAAATGGCGAAGGGACAGATAGTACACACAGTCAGAGTTAATGATGGCCTGTGGCATAAAATACATTTGCTCTTTAATCCATCCCTTATAGAGGTAAGTTGGCTCGCGTATTTTGTAACAATTATTCTATGCTTTTTTTCTACATTTTACTGAGATGAGGATTTAGAAAATGCGGTAATGAAATAAAGTGCGGTTTTTATTGCCTTTTAGATAAAGATTGCTAGCGTTTTTATTTGTTCTTCGCATACGTTTCTATTGTATTTGATCGCAATGTGTGTATTATTGGATCGAAATAAAATGCTTTCGTTCACAAGAACTCTCATACATGAGACATTACAATGTTATTAAAGATTTAAGAATATAATAGAATGTTTCAATCACATTATACTTTTGGTTTTGTTGTGATTACATTGCTTTGCGCTTTTCCCTGGAATTACGAGACTATAGATATATAATTTGCTCAGCCATATAGTCCCTTTGTTTTGTGATATATTTTCTCGACAATATCTCCCAATTAACGACTCTAACAGCCAAATATTGAAACTACATTGAATTTTGTAACTTAGTTTTTAATAAGGCGACGCTTAAACTCCAAATTACATTAAAATTTTAACGTCGAACAGCTTGTAAGCGGCGCTCACGGAGCGTAGTGTTTGAGATTCGTTTCAGAACTCTGCCGTAATAGCGGCAGTGTACAGCAGTAATTATTCAAACTTTTAAGAAAGCTTTGCGAGTATAATTATCCTAGAATTTAATGCTTAGTTTGAAGAATTACGATGCAGATGCAATCTTTACTTAAACATGGCTTGTGGTTGCGTCAGCTGTTAACCTAGTTTTAAAAATGAAGGCTCATTAGAGGTTTCCCTTGGCCGCTAGTTATAATAGACTATTTTCATTTTAAAAAATACGTCAAGTAGCAATTGTATAAAAAGAAAGAAGTGCTTTGGATTTAATCTTCTTTTTTATAATAATTGAAATTTTAATAATAACGATGACACGTAAAAATATTATTCTTCGAAAAATACATAATAACAAAACTTACTATTTAAAATGTTTTAAATAACAATATTGTCAATTGCAAATAATGTTATCTATGTTTCCTTTTGTATACTTAAATGTATTAAAACTGTTGCGTAATCTTTTTTATCCAGCATTTCTTTTATTGGCTTTTATTGATTCAATTTCAGTTTTAGCTCGTATATTTTGATTTATATTGCATTTCAACTTTTCTTAGTAACATTGTCGTTTAATTTTTAGGCACGGCGAGATTTAAGTATTTTAATAGCTAAAATAGTATACAAGATTATATCTCATCTGATAAGGTACAAAGTCGCTTTTCAAATTAGGTCAAATAAAAACTAAAAAAACAAAGTTCTCTATCACATAATGATGATTTAATATGTCGCGGCGAAAATAAGATCTATTGACACGAAATGTTCCTTTTTTATCACAAGGATGACTAAATAGCCTATTGTAATTAACTTTTGTTGCACTTTCAGAAACTCAGAAACAAATTGAGAATTTCAATGAAACGTATGCGAAGATGCTTGCGAACAACTAGTTTAAAATATATATTTTCAATTATTTTGTATATAACAATAGATTTGTTTCTTCATTTTGTTTAGCTATCAGTCGACAATATAGCGATGAGTACTCGCATAGAGAGTGGGGGTATGCGGTATCTGGATCTATCCGACTCTTTCTATCTAGGAGGGATAGAGAGTGAGAAACGACAACGTGCTTTTGCTAAAGGCATCAAGGCTGCCGATTCAAGTATAATGGTAAGGTCACATTAGTGCTTTAATCTGTTTCATGTATTGTCAATATTTCATCGTCTTTAATATGTTTTTGTATAAAATTTATAGGGTTGCATCAAGCCGATTGAAGTGGATGATAAATTGTATGGGTTACCAAATGCAGTGGTAACTTATGGTGTTAGCCCTAAATGTGTATGGTGGTACCCATGCCACGCTAACCCCGCTAACCCGCCTTGTCTGCCCAACGCCGTCTGCGAACAGCACGGCCTGGACCATTTTACATGCAAATGTGACTCTGAACTTTGTATAAACCCGGATTACGCTGAAAAGTATAAGGTGAGCTTTAAAATATATTACCATTTAGTTGGCACGTGCGTCTATAGAGTATTCTTATTGTTGACGTGCCAAATTATAATTATGTTTTTGTCACATTTGATCAAGATCTGCTAGTGGTATAACTAGTAAATTGCTAGTTTAGCATATATCAGCAATAATTAACAAAGATATCCTGTTAAAGTTATTTTATGTATTTTTATATTATAATAACAACAAAATACAACCAAACCAGTAAATCAACAGGTGTAATGTATACTTTTCTCTCCAGGTGTTTTCTAAATCGAGTAGTGAACTGGAATTAGTTTCCCTGTATCCGCTGACAGTACAAGAGGGTGGGGTAGCGGTTATCACGACTCAGAATATAGACGTGGTACTTGACCATCATAAGTACGGAGTACGCCCATCGGGTGTTGTACTACACGTTGCCCAGTCTCCAATGCACGGACGAATCGCAGTCGATCTGTCATTACAGAGGAATCTACCACAATATGCCAATTTTATCGATGCTGAAGGGAAATCTAAACAATTCTTTACACTCATGGATTTGTCCAGGGATAAGGTTAGTTTATTTTCCTTTTGGTTTTATCTAGACTAGGTCTATGGGAGGGTCTAATATTATTAAGGTTTTACTCGAAGTAGTTTTAATATCTGTTTTACTTTTTGCGATTCTCCGTCACCCATAAGTATAGTGGGCTTGAATAAGTGGCAGGCAGTAATAATGTTCTTTGCTCAAAGCCACCGTATGGATTGACATTTACCATTTTATATACAAAAAAATGAGAGTGATGATTAATATTATAAATGCGAAAGTTTAGATGGATGCAAGTTTGTAGCCTAAACTGAAGAATGGATCTGTATGAAATTTGACATATATATATAATATCTATATGTGTGTTCTTCCAGACCTTCATCTGTAGATGATAGTCTGGAAGAACACATTGGCTACTTGCTTTTGTTTTTTTTTTTAATTCCGTAGAAACGGAGTCGCAGACGAAAGTTAGTAATTAAATAACACGTTTTGTTTCCAGGTACGGTACGTGCACGACGGCTCAGAGAATCATCAGGACGCGATAGTTGTGGAGATGGAGCTGGTGCCGGAAGCTCGCTTCACGCTACCCAGTTACCTTCAGGGTCGGCACGCGTTTGCATTACACGTCAATGTCACTCCGGTTAATGACGCGCCAGTACTGAACCTGCCGCCGGGGAAAGTGCTACGTCTCACACAGGTCTGCTCATAAAGGAATTATAAAATTACCCTCAGCCCATGTTTTTTAACCAACTTCAAAAAAAGGAAATTCTCAATTTGGTCGTTTTTTATATATATACATCGATTATTCTGATGTTTATGATTAACGTGATTTTTGGTTGAAAAACCTATCCAGTGTTTTGAGTTTTTTGTTGAAAAAGTGTACCAAATAGTAGGAATTTTTTTATCTTGAAGTTGGTTTTTTTTCTGTTCATTTTTAAACTAAGCATACCAAATTGTAGCTTAAATTGTAAATTTAGTTTACATTGTTTTAAAACGAAAAAAAAAAAATACTGCATCATATTTGCTTTTATACTCCTAATATGTAATAACTAATATTGGTAAATCCTTACTTTTTACTAGTATTTTTTAATATAGTAAATTAGGAGTTAGTTTTTAGCAAATTCTGTTTCGTTTCTACTTCTAACTTTTTGAAATCAAGTGTTATTAAGTAACACATTTGTGATTTCAAAAAAACATGTTTGCCACATTCTTTTAACCATTAATTCGACAGAGTTTCTTGGTAATATAGCAAAAATATTATATATTACCAACGCACTAACATCTCCCGTATTTTTCTCTAAATTATTTCAATAGATTTTTTTACATTAGTAGTTCGTCACACTGGACACTATCGGATTAAAGGTTAAACTGCCTGTTTTTTTTCTTGTTCACATTTTTTTTTATTTATCGTTTTATTTCAGTGCGACAAAGCGATTGGATTTGTTTATTTGGGTTGCTTATCGTAGTTGCATGCTTTATTTGCTACAAACCTGCTGAATAACTGCATCTAACAAATTAACAATGAGTGAGTATTAGTTGGTTATTTTTTATCATACAAATTGTTTAAAAAACCTTTAATAAAGCAAAAAAATCTGTCTTTTGAACTAGGTAAATAGATGTACGATCAAAGTTTTGTTTTGTTTTGATAAAGTTTTGTATGTGTTAAGTACAGAATATATTCTAAAAGCGCCAATAACCTATAGGTTAAAAGGACGTATTTCTGAGCACGTGGTCAAAAGTACGAATCCCACTATTTGAATATTGTCATACCATATTCTAGAACAAATCTAGAGTTTAATTAATGAATAAGAATTATTAGTGAAAGAATGAGTATTTGAAATAAAAAAATATAAATTAAAATGATGCTATACCAATTCTTTAACTTTTTTTTAAATTTAATTCAGTTTTATGCATGATTAATAATCCAAGTATATTTTAGTTTAAAATAAATAATGCATTAGATTTAGATTTTGGAAATTATAAAGTTTAGCATGGCATGTCAGTACATTTAGAGTACTAAAACTTGAGAAACCTTACTTGCAGTTTTTATCAGGTCTCGTCTACAAAATAGTGGCCTATGTTCTACATATATGGGAAATTTCATCAAGATTCGTAATCGTTCTTGAGATACGCAGTCAACATCCATCCATCTAAACATTCGCATTAAAAATATATAATTTTATGTAAGTTATTAATTACTTTTATATTCATTCTTATAATTATCAAATGTAATTTATACAGGGTACACGTAAAGTTATAACATCGGATATTCTAAAAGCGGAAGATCCTGACACCGCGCCTGAGGATTTACTGTACACTGTGCTGCACGGCAAGAATGAACCAACCAGGTTATCATTTAATTACTATATTATTGCAATCTTAAATTTCTCCTATAAACTTTCTTAACACCCTTCATCATCTCCCGTAGAATCGATGAATAGATTTTAATTCTCCAGGTTAATCTATCCTCCATCATCTTAGTCGTCCTTGTTTGATCATGTCACCTTTCACGCAACCCATCCATCTCTTTCTAGACAACTACATAATTAAAAATGATGATGATGATGATACTGTGTCTCTGATAACTTGAGTATATCGCAATAAAGCTTCCATGCTCTCCGGAATGGTTAAAAGAAATATAAGTTAGCTGGCTTTTGTACGGACTTCTGGATGTATGTTCTGTCTAGACTTAATCCCCGCGCAATTAGAAAAAACATAGTACCTTATGTGTTCTTTTTTATTAAGACTATGTTTTACAATTGTACCGAATTTAGTCGAAATTCGTTGAGCTGTTCTAGAGATTAGTAACATACATCCATCCATACTTCCCAACTTTCGCATTTCTAATATTAGTAACATTAGTGAAATTTTCAATAATATCCTTTTTTTTGTTTAACATAAATACAATATAATAATATTTTGATTTTTAAAATTTGCAGCGGTCATATAGAAATGTCAGGTCAGCCTGTGGATTCGTTCACACAGCACGATATCGACGCGGGCGTAGTTTCCTACGTCCATGGCGCTAGTGGGGACAAGCAGTTGAATAAAACATCCCTAAGATTGACGTTACAGGTATATTTTGTAGATATTTACACCTACGAATGCATTTCTGTTTGATTCTATTCTAAAAAGAAATTACTAATTGTTTTTGTAGACAAACCGAGGCTCTAGAAATCGAATTTAAAAAAAAATCCCCGTACTGTATTAATGTTGGCTCTAACATTATGTTTCTGAATAAACTGTATCTAAATATTGTACCTTATTGCAGGTATCTGACGGTATAGAAACCAGTGGTGCAAGTGTTCTGCGTATATCAATAGTGCCTCTACAAGTGCGCTTAGTAAACAACACTGGTCTGCAACTAGTGCACAATTCATATGCAATAATAACCGCTGACAATCTCACATTTACCACCAACGCTGAAGAAAGCAATGCACAAGTTCGGTGAGTGTTCAAATCTCTAAGCTATTTTGTACATTTCTGTTGACTGAGTTAATTTGTTTCAAATTTAACTGATCACAGCAAAATCTACTGTTTTTGTGCGAAAAGTCTGTTTTTTAATCTCTCCCCCTCACACACAATGTAATTAAAATACTCAGAGCTTTAAGATCGGATACTGGATTCCGTCTTAATTTAAGAAAGACAAACAATTTTTTTGTTAAAAAATTAAAATAATAATAATAAATATGCTACTTAGTGATAACTTTGTGATAACAAAACATTTTGAATATCCGTCTAGTAGTTTTTGAGTTTATAACTTAAATATAAGAATTAATATCTTCATAATACTAGTATAGAACATGTATGTGGCGAAGAAACATTTTATAGATATATGTAAAATATTTATTTAAACCGTGTTTGTTACAGTTATGACATAGTAAAGCCGCCTCAGTTCGGCGTAGTGGAGAGATTGCGGGTGTTGGACGGCAGTTGGCAGACTGTGGACTCATTTACAAGTGAAATGATCAACTTTGGTCGAGTGCGCTACATGCATCTCTTAGGCAATCCCTCACATGATGAATTCAAGGTTTGTTATTTACTTATAACTAGATTTCGTGCCCGTGGAATTACATAAAAACAAAACTAAGTAGCCTATGTGTTCCCCCAGACTATGTTCTACATCTATACCAAATTTCATCGAGATCCGTTCAGCAGTTTAGGCTACAAACTAACGAACATCCATCCTCCAAATATACGTATTTATAATATTAGTAATATTTTCGTATATCGTAGTTAAAAACTTTAATAATACTAATAAATTGAGTAACTCAATAAATATTTTCGTTTTCCAGTTTAAGGCGTCAGTGGGTGCGATACGAACGAATATTCTATACGATTTTCGATTGACCTTCATCAAACTAGAACTATACCAATCTACGAATGCCGAGTTGGTATTAAATAACACGAGGGAAGCATTCATATCGCCATTGCATTTACGATTCCAAACCAGACCTATCTCACTATCGGCCGATAGGATCTTATATACGATACTTAAGCCGCCGAAATACGGCATTCTACATCTGTCTTCGGGCAAACATCATCTACAAATGTACGGCACTTTCACCCAACAGGATATAGACACAGATCAATTATGGTACAGATTGCATAGACGGGCGTATTCACATATACACGATGAGTTTTCATTCGTCGTGGGTGCTAATGAATGTGAAAACATCACTGGAGTGATAACAGTCCGACATACACCGAATTATCTTACCACCGAACACTCGCAAGGCAGACTACACACTACTCTAGAAAGGCTACAAGTCATGGAAGGCTCCAGAATGACAATCCCAGCGAGCCATCTCAACTTCCGTACCGATACAGTAACAAATTTGTTATTCAATATCACACATGTACCGAGACACGGCAAGATCGAAGTTATCAATGATAATCTCAAAGTCATTCGAGATAATTCGACATATTTCACTCTTCAAGAACTGAATTCAGACCGTGTATATTATTCGCACGATGACTCCGAGAGTAGACACGATTCGTTCCATTTTATGGCTTTGAGTCCTGAACCTGAAGATTTTCAATACGTCGGTGTGTTTCATATAGATATTGTACTAAAGAACGATAACAGTCCTGTCCGTGTTAATGAAAATATCTTCCATATAGTGCACGGTGGCGCGAGACTTATAACAGCGAGGGATTTAAGTTACACCGATGCCGATTTAGACACGAGACCTTCGGATATCATTTATACGGTGCAAAGATTTACAAAAGACCCACCTAATGGTGGTATATTCCGAGCAGACAATCCTTCCGAGCAAATCGCACAATTTTCACAAGATGATATTAATAAGAACTTGGTATTGTTTAAACACCAAGGCAAGGAGTATGGTAAGATGGCGTTCTGGATATCAGACGGTTTGTTCGATGTGAATGGTAACTTGGAGATACAAGCGTCGCCACCTTTTATAAGAATGTATTCTACTAACGGATCTATTGTTGAAAATGGCAAAGCTGTTGTTATTACCGCCAGAGATATGCAGGTATTGTTGTTTTCTTTTTTGTTTTTTTTTTTTAATTCTATTTGTCTGTTAATATTGATACTCATTTCTATTTATTTAGGTGGATACAAATATGAATTGCCTAGAAGAAGATATTCGATACGAGGTGACACAGGAGCCGAAGCACGGTACTATGGAGGTGGGCGAAGGTGTAGGCGCGTCTATCTTCACGCAGCTAGATGTGGTAGCCGGCAGAGTCGCCTACAGACATACGCAGCCCAATGTACCGAGTGATTGTTTCCGGTATGTAACGATCTACTCTATTAGCTAAAGGCATTAAAAAAACAGATTACTAGGCCATCATAATAAATATCAATATCTAACATAATGTGAAAGATGGATGCGTGGGTGTTTGTTAAAAGGTATTTCTGGAAAGTCTAAACGGATCTGTATGAAATTTGTCACAGATGTAGGACATAGTCCCGAAAAACACATAGATTATTATTTTTTTAATTTAAATGCCGCGAAGATGGAGTCGCGGGCAAAAGCTAGTACTATTTCTTTCTTTTGTTTAGTTGATGTACATAGAAATTCAGATTTTGGTTTATTTGCAGTTTCAAAGTGATGTGTTTGGACACTTGGGGCGAAGGCACATATCCTATTAAGATATTTCCATCAAGTTATTGGGAACCTTTACGGGTGACGACCAACAAACCACTCATTGTGGAAGAATCAACCAGTGTTAATATAACTAAGGAAGTTCTAGAGGTATGTACTCTGCAGACATTATAAGTAATTCATTTTCAAAATAAAAAAAATATTGTGAATAATTTAGTCTTAAACTTTAATTTTAGTAAAATTGACATATCTTCATATTAATTAGAATCAAGCATTTAAATAATAATTGTAAAGCATTATTTAGGTTATATTTGGATTTTATTTTTAGTACAGTCATCAGAAAAAAATTATATACTTCTTTAGATTTAAAAATGTACTAATTAAAATATTTTCAACAGGTGATGCATCCTCAAATAGAGCCATCAAATATAGTATATCAAGTAACTGACGGCCCTTACTACGGTTGGCTGGAAATAATATCTACCCCAGGCGTTGAACTAGAGAATTACAACGAAGAGCCTGTACACACTCGTGTATTCGATCAATCTATAATAAATGTAAACAGATTAACTTATGTACAATCCGGTGTAAATCGTACAAGAGATAGGATTAAAATGGATGTAACTAACGGAATAGTCTGGCTCAGAGGTGTAGAATTAACAGTAATTATTATACCTGAACATTTTTATTCAAAAGCCATAAATTTAACTGTAGTAGAGGGTGCAGCGGTTAGTTTAAGACCAGATCTGTTTAAAACAATAACAGAATATTATCGAGGGAAAGTTGTATCTTACAAAGTGATAGAGAAACCAAAGTTTGGAAAGATTGTTATGGGCGATCAAGATATTGGACTTTTGCCGGTTTTGAAATTGAATTCTGGTAATATTCAGGTGAGAAATATGTTTTTGTAACATCCTTGATGAAGACATTTTATACTTAAATTTTACTTATAGTTTAATATTAAAATGAAATTACACTGTATTTATTAGAACTTAACGATTAATACTTTCCTTACTTTACTTGTTTAATTTTCTTATTATTTATATGAGTAATAACTTCAAAAATCTTTCAGTATATAAATGACGGTTCAGAAGAGTCGACGGATGTAATCCGTTTGGTCGCAGTAACCGAAGGCGGCAAGGAAAGCGAGCCGTTTTACTTGTATGTGAACATAGCTCCTGTGAACGACGAGACCCCGATAGTGGCCGCCAACACCGGCCTCTGTGTGTGGGAAGGGGGCACCTTTACCTTCACTAGGAATGAACTATGTAAGCAAATAATCATTTACTATATAAATATTATAAAATATAATGTTCGTAAGAGACGGGTTTCTTACCACGATTGGGTTTTAGCTCCCGATATTTCGCCACAGTTGCATACGCCATGTTTACGGGCTCACTGAAGGGATTCGGTAGTAAAAAAAAACATTATATTTGTAAAAACCACAATTTAAAGTTATATCATCATCATCATCATCATCATCATCACCAGCTCACTATACGTCCCCACCGAGGGGCTCGGAGCCTACCCTAAGTTAGTTAAGTTATATGTAATTTACTATTTTTTAAATAAATTTGACTTCTTTTTGAATGTTGTAGCTTTCTTTAATTGTAACAGTTTGTAAATTAGTACATGATAAGGTATTATCTTAAGTTAAATTATTCTGTCAATAGCTTTAAAAAAGGAAAGTTTCAGACTTTAAAAGTCAGTATAATATCTCGTTCTATATAAAGACTGAAAACGAGGGACCTCTAAGTATAGATTTAGTGATCACTTTACGACTTTGCGAGCGGCTGGCAGTCCTTTAAGTGTAATTTCCGTTGCAGATGTGAACGACATCGACACGCCGCTAGAGAACGTGACCATCCGTGTTGTTGACATACTGTCGGGATACATCGCACTCAAACACCACCTCGACAGTCCACGACACAGCTTCACACAAGCAGACATCGACAAGGGATTAGTCGTCTTCGTACATACCAGTATGTATTTTAATTCATACTGATATTATAAATGCGAAAGTTTAGATGGATGGATGTTTGTTAGAGCTTGTAACCTAAACTGTTTGACGGATTTCTATTATATTTTGCATAGATGTAGAGGACCTTTGTTTTTTTTTAATTCCTCGCGGAGTAAGTCGCGAGTGAATGCTAGTTAAGTAATAATTTCCATTTAAATAATTTACTAAAGCTATCTATTACTATTTTCAGATGGCACCAAAGGCAAAATGATATTCAACGTCACCGATGGTCTCCACGAACTGTCCAAGATCACATTCCTCATATCCACGAAGTCTGTCTCACTCAAGCTGGTGCGGAAACACAACTTGAGAGTGTTCCCACTCATGAGGGAGCCTCTCAATAACTACTTCCTTATGGCCAAGTGCTCAGACCCCACCAGAACTATAACATACAAAGTGATCAGAGCACCCAACCTCGGTAGACTTGTCATGCTCAATGGTGACAACCATCACAGATCCATAAAAGTATTCACACAAGAAGATATCAACAATACTTTAGTATATTACGAACACACGCATCCCTTCTCCGATCTATACACCAATGATTCATTCGTATTCACTATAGAAGCTGATCTCGCGAAAACCATCACTGAGCAAATATTCAATATAGACATATCAGTGTCATCTGGTGGACTCGCTAAATACGTGAATATACCGCAAACAAAAGTGCAAGAAGGAGAGAAAGTGCCCATCGTTGTGAATGTATCTAATGTGATAAGTTACCTGGAGAGTCAGGCTGGAGTGAGACAGCCGCAAGTGGAAGCCCAGTGGTCGCAGCCAGCGCACGGTACACTGAACCCTTCCATATCCTCCCTCACGCAAGCTCAAATGGAGACCGGCGTCGTTAACTATGAACACGACGGCTCTGATACACTAGAAGACAATATTGACATGTCTCTGTACCTTCTACCCGATTATGTTCTCCTCTGTAATGTTACCATACATTTTATAATAGTACCCGTCAACGATCAACCCTTCAGGCTATTGACAGATACGCCGCAAATACAAGTAGTCCAAGGAGAAAATTATACGATAACCAAAAACGATCTGTCGACCGAAGACGCAGATACGGAACCGACAGGCATATTGTACGATATAATTAGCGGACCGACTCAAGGTAGAATCGTCATGCTAGAAAAGAATCAATCAATGGACGATGCTCATTCTATAAATAAATTCTCTCAGGATGACATAAACAAAGGTCGCGTAGTTTACGAACACTCCGGTATGCTACAAACTGCTACTTTCTACTTCAGAGTATGGGACGGTCAATTCAAACCGACTTACACCGTTTTCACAATAGATGTGATACCGGTGATTTTAAATGCGACCTCTTTTCACCCGATTTATCTGCAACAAGGATCCAATGTGGCCACAGTTACGACAGAACAAATACATGTCGATACTAACGCTAAGAAATCTAAAGTATGGTACAACATTACACGACAACCTCTCCACGGAATGATTTACGTCGGGAGGAGTCCAGTCACTTATTTCTCACATAAAGATTTAATGGACAAAGTGGTTATATACATGCAGAACGATATGACAGTTGCTAACGATAGCTTCGAATTAATAGCGTATGCTCACAATACTAATTCAACTTTACCATTCGCTATAGATGTGATTGTTCAGCCTCTGATGATACTTGGAGAATTGAAAGTAGATGGACAGAAAACTAAGCTAAATTTCAACAGCTTAGACGCTACCGAACTAGCGAAATTGACTGCCAGCGATCCAGTGTACACTATCATAAAGAAACCAAAATACGGAACTATTAAGAAGATCATCAGGTCTTCTGGAGAGAAGACCAGTGCTAGAGAAAGAGAAGTGGCATACTTCACGCATGAAGATATCAAAGCTGGCGTCATATACTTTGTTACTAAGAAGAAAATGAGCGATTTGAATGGATACGACGATAGTTTTCGATTCCTTTTAGCAGCATCGATATTTCAACCTGCGGCCGGCGATGTCAAGATATTAATCGGAACTAAATCGAAAAAGAATTTACCTGGTCCTAATGACCCTGAGAGTCACGAAGGCGTTTTGGTGAGTCAATTACTATACTTAACTATTACTGTGACTATTGTTAATTGAATTTCATATTGAATACTAGCTTTCGCCCGCGACTCCGTCCGCCGGGAATTAAAAATAAACAAAAGTGAGTTGCCTGTGTGTTATTCCAGACTATCCTCTATACCAAATTTCATCGAAATCCGTTTAGCCGTTTAGGCTACAAACTCTAAAAAACATCCATCTGTCCATCTAAACTTCCGCATTTCTAATATTAGTATGATAATGTGTTACAGGTAAACAACGGTGAATCAACGTCGTATTACATGATGATAGTGATGGCGTTATCAGGCGTGGTGCTAGCTGTGATAGTGATAGCCGGTCTTATCAAATGCCGGCGGTACCTGTCGCGCGATAGGAACGCGCTGGTCAAGATACACGGGCAGGGGCAGGGCGCGGTCGCGCCTATACCACTTCCGCGCCCTCCGGAACATTTGATGCCGTCGCCTACGCAAGCCACGCCCCCTATTAAACGGTATGATGGCGCAAAACTTCCAAACTTAGACAATAACGTGCATACCAACAATACTTAGGACTAGCTGTTCCTGTGCGGTTCAATCCGCATGGGAACAGCTATTGTTGTTGTTATTAGCTTATAGTGTTTATTTCCCGCATGACGATTTTGCCAATTTTTTCACCTATTAAATTAAATAGCGTAAAAACATATATATAGCAAGTTGTAAGTGTAGGAATTTATATTTAAAAAATTATTCAAAAATATGTGATTGCCAAACTCCTACGTAACAAAATATGTGTATGTTATATTAGTGTTAATAATCTCGTTGATTTACTTTCGTATATTTGTATTTTTTTTATATAGATATGTGCCATCGGAGCAATCAGCGACGACGGGTGCTAGCACTCCGCTGCCGTCAGCAGGCAGTGTGGCGTGTAAGGTCACCCCCCTGCCAGACGCACCACCGGACCTCAACGCACGATATCCATATGGTGCTGATGTGAGTTATATATGACTCATCTATACTAATATATAAGATTTTCGTATGTATTGAAATGACTCAAAAACTACTGGGCTGATTTAAATAATTCTTACACCATTAAAAAGCTACGTTATCACTGTATTTCAGTATATTACTACATAGGTTAGGCTTTTTTATTGTCTTTTAATTTCACGCTGACAGTCGCGAGCAACAGCTAGTTTTTCTATAAGTCAAGAATAAAAAAATAACAAATAAACAAGACTAAAAGATTGAATCTACTTTATGTTATGTCAGCAGTGCAGTGAGATTTCATATGAAAGGCCCTTTAAGACGGTAATTAAATTATAAAATAATTACAGCTGTATTTTATATCTGAAAACGTTTTTTTTAAACTTTGAGGAAAAATCCTTCGACTTTGGGAGAGCTAATATTTTCTGCAAGTTATCTTTGTAATTTGTTATTTATTTAAACGATTTTTCATTGTATGTAACGAATTGAAATGAGCGTTAATATGTTAATTATTCAGGCTGAGGAGTGGAGTAACTATGAGGCGAGTGAATCGGGGTACGCGGGCGTGGCGGTTGCAGCGAACCCCATGCTTCGCCGCAACCAGTACTGGGTCTGACCCTCAACCCCCACCATCCCCTGCACCCTGCACAACACGCGCACCTTGCCCTCGCAGCGCATGCACGGTACGTGTACAATTGTTAATTTAAAACCTACTATTATACAATTATACCAACGGCCAAATACTACAACAAATCTTAACCCTTAAATGCGTACTGTTCTGTAAATACAACATACATATTTAAAAAAAAATCAATCCTAGATTTTTTTATTATTTTTCCGAGACGTCAAAATTTGAAAACAATTTGGAGTTTAAGCATAGCCTTACATATTTAAATGATACAGTATTCGGCCGTAAGTCTTGGTACTAATATAAATGGAAAAGTTTAGATGAATGGATGGATGGATGTTTGTTAGAATGTATTTAGAAGAATGGCTCACGGATTTCGATTAAATTTGGCACAGATGTCGAGCATAGTCTGAAAGGAGACACTACTGCTACGTTTGTGTTTTTCAATTAGGCTCGGACAGATTCGCGGGCAAAAGGTAGTTATCTATACTTACGCAGCGAGAATGTGGCGAAAGGAAGGCTTTTGGGTGCGTTTTGTTGAAAACAAAATAGACCTTTAAAGAGAAACTTATTTGATTTTATACTTACTCTATTTTTATATTTTACATAGAATTGTGGTTTTTAATTCCAGCGGCAGGATCCGGACACGATCAATTCGTTTCCCTGGACCGGAGCCAATTCCGCCGTCGGCCCGAATTAGTTCCAACGCCTTTTCTACTCAGTAACTATGGCGTTAAAAAACATGTCACACGTGAGGTAACCGTTTAACAAATTACCGTTATTTTTATTCAAATTTAATAGAAATGACAAATATAACATACGTATCTAAACAATATTATTTTAATAAAACTATAATCTTTAACAGACATGTTTGTAATTATTAAATACAGAAAGTTTTCAAAATAAACCATAGACAATAAGTGATAATATAATTTGTTATTTCAATTGAATTAGACTATAATATTGTCTGGATATGTTTATATAACGAATCGGTATTTGTTTAAAACGCAATATCAAGATAAAATATCATTTATAAAGTGATTGTTAAAAGCAATAATTGCGCCTGTTATTGGGTTGAATTAAGAATACAATTTTCTAAACAAAAATGAATGAATTTTGATCTACTTAAAATGTTAAAAAATGTACTTAATGATATTACAATTGTAAGGGAATAATTAATAATTGTTCTTTTGACAAGAAAATGATCCGTTTTAGAAGTAAAAGACGAAATTTATGGTCAATTTTATTGATTTTAAAGACCTTTGATTGGATTGGTTCGATGTAAAACGTGTTTTGAAGTAAATGGCCGTATGTTCCTAGACTGTTGTAGCGCATGGCAATGGTATAATACTGCTATGTGTGATGTTTGTTATCTAAGTAAGGAACTTCTAGAGAAATGTTAGTATTTAATGTACTTTTAGATTTGACAGGTTTATGATGCATTAGTTGCAGGGTGGAAATTAGTCATAGTGACTGAATTTATATATTTGTCTTTGTTTTTTTAAGGCGGATGTAAGGGATGTCACTATTAATATCAACGCAGTCGAAATCTGCTGTAAATTCGCCAACATATAGTGAGTTTTTTTTATCAATTGTTGCCAAATCACGTGCCAAATAGTTATACACATGTTAAAATAATTTGTTAGCGATTTACAAATGCAGTAATTTCATTGTATTATTAGAATATTTAGTTTTAGATTTAAACAATAAGTTTGTACTGATATTATTTAATTATATTTTAGTGTGTAAGTATATTAACGCCAATTTTTTGCCACTTTCGCGTATTAAAGATAGCCGAAACGGTTGCGGCTTTTATTTAAATTAATTAACATTAAAAAAACTTCTATATATTACGCCCCCCCCCCTCTTTCAATCAGAAAAATTCCATCTACATCCCCTTCCCTTGGACTTCTCAATATTTGCATCCATTATTAACATAAAAAAACATTCCATAATTAATTTTGAAAAAATCACATATCTTTTTACATCAAATTTCTTAGTATCCATAGAGATTTACTTAATTGCTTTTGACTGTTGCTGTATAATATATAAATAGATAAATTTCTCTTTATATCTTGTAATATAGTTTACCATATGTTCTCTTTCATGTAATTATTTTACATGTTTCCTAAACATTTGTTAAATGTGGACGCAAATTCTCTCCTATATAGCTACCACTTTATACCAATCACCCTTATAAACATAAAGGGCATCTAAATACTTTTAAATTACACTTTTGTAAATTTTCTCCCATCTTTACGAATTCCAGAATCAAATTTTATATTCCATTGTCTATATACACTAATGAGATGGAGGTCATATTAAATAATAGCATTAAGAGTCCCCGCAGACGAGACAAAAGCACTTTTTATCGGCCGATAGTTTGGTCGGTTCGGGCTGTCAAGCTAAAATATAAAATAAAATCAGTTGATTGTGCACATCACCCGATTTTCAGCCGATTATTAGTCTAGTCTGCAGGGGCCTTTACTGTAATGTAGTTTAAGAAAGAAATGTACCTGCAATTTACTGGTTTAAAAGTATATTAAACTGATATTGTGTATAAAAAATGTTCAAATTCATGTAAAACGCATGTTTAGTTACTTTGTTTCTATTGACATGCACAGTGTACAGTCGCGTAAATTCGCGGTGTTCCGTTTACAGAAAAACTACAAACTCCGCCCTTATTAACAAAGAATCAATTAAGTCAGTAATTTGCGTAAACAATAATAACAAAGAGATATTAGTTGCGTACCACTGTGTTCAAGCGATTAGCTAGCTATAAGGTGGAACACCGACAAATTCCCCGACTGTACAATAATATCTTTTTTTTTTTAAAACAAACAATATGTATAGTTTGACTGGGAATATAAAAACCCTTGCCATATTGCGGAAGAATGTGGAACTAATTATTCGAGCAATTATGTGATATTAAGAAGTGATAGAAGCGCCCCCAGGGAAGGATTTTTATATTCTGGGTTTGGCTGTACAACTGTTCTGTATGTGATTCACACATATATTGTACGGTTATTAATTATGTTTCTGTACGAACAAACGCCGTATTAGATTCAGTTTTGACTGATTATTACTGTCATACATAATATATTAACATATTTATATATTGGTATATAGTCAGTCTAAAATACATTCTGCATTTGATAATATCGCAGTGATGGTATGACGTTTGTATTGAAACTAAAAGCCTATAAGCAAAGCAATAGAAATGTACTGTTCCCGCAGGTGGGGGAAATAAATTAAGTAAGAGTGCAATTAATAAAAAAATGTATCGTTAACTTACGTCAATAGTCAAGGTAATGGATGGTTTTATATCATCCGATAACACGACGTACAAATATATAGCAATATTAAGTAAATGCGATTTTCGAATAGTATATAGGTTGATTTTTCTAGTTCTGTTGTGTGGACTTAGTAATAATAATTGTGCCTGTAAATACGACAAATGCGCTTTATATTGATTAGGTGGAACACTGTCGGGGAATTTCCCTTGTTGATATATTATGTGATACTTATGTTGTTGGAATAAAGTTGAAAATCAGATTGCAAATAATGAATGTAAAGCTGGGTTCACGCATTACTAAAAACGATGTCGCTGTCTCCGTTGTTTTCACATGCAATGAAAGAGACAGCGATGTGAACACTAGTTAAAGGCTCAAGATATCTGTCCATTCTCCATAGAATCTATTACTAAACGAAAAAACTGCGACAGTATTCGGCCTAATCTTAATCATTTAATATTAGCAATAGTGTAATGTGAAATAATTCTGTGAAAGAGATACATTTATATTTTGGATTTTTTTTCTTGATAGTGTCAGGGATTGATCCATTCCTGTTAGATCGCTAAGTATTGAGAATGTTCAATTGTTATAAGGGTTTAAAAATGTTTAAGAGGTTGAACAATATGTCATAGTGGCATTTTCAACTGAGACCAATAATCGATCCTTAAACGGAGATGTTATCAAAATTAGAAGCAAATGGATAAAATTAGCAAGAATTGTTTACGATCGATTATTGGGTTTAGCCATTAAATAGTAACGTATTAAAATTAGTCAGACGGGAGTTGCAACTCTTGAGGATTTTTGCACACGCAAAACCACTAAATGCAAATTCTGCCGGTTCCTATGCTTTGTGTAAGTCAAAAGGCTTTCGTAATTATAACGTAGATTATCTAATTCTGCGGTGATATAAAACATTCTAAATAGGCTACGTTTATGTGTGAAATAAGATTATCTCCTACTCAAGTGTTGAATCTCGGATGACCGAGATCTAGTATGCAAATACAATTCTCTAGTGCAACCTCCTTAGTTGCCGGAATATGTCACGTGTAATTAGTGTGAAATTTACTCTGCCGTTTGTTTTTCGAACATTTCTAGTGAGATATTGTCCTTGGAAGATTTTATAATTTTCTCGAAAAAAATCATATAAATATGCAATGGATCCTTGTATTAAATTTAAAAATTTAAGTGAAATTTTCTGATGAATACAACAAATTAAATGATACAAAGTTCTATAAAAATGGTGATTTTTTCACTCACGACTTCAGATTAAATAATCGTGTGCAAGAACCCTAACAGTTTAAGCTGTCGACATTGCTGCAGATTTTATTTAACTCTTACTAAATGTTCGCATTCGTTGCAATTGTAAAATATGAATGCATTTTGTATTTAATATTTGTTTCTTAAGCGCAGAGTCGGTAATGATTTGTGTATTTCTACCGGATAGATATTATGATATGAGTTTCTAATAAATAAAATAATCTAACTCGCATTTTTTAAAGTTTTTATTTTTGTACTATAGTTAAAATATCTTATCGACTTAACAATTACCTAGTATTTATTTCGTATACGCATATTTATAATAGCTAAAACTAAATACAATGAAGGGTATTATTGTTTCAACACCTTTATGAGAACATTTCAACTTCCATCTTTTCACAAATGTCAATTTCTAGTATTGTTATTTTTATAGACTACCTACACCTATATTTTAAGTAGTAATTATTTTTAAGATCAGTCGTGTATCTAATACAGAATTTTAATTGGAAATGCCCAGTTTTACAAATTGAGTTAGGATTTTTTAAGAGATTTTAATCAACTTCTAGCTTCCTAAAGTTGCCAGTGAGACCTCTCATGGCGTCACCGACAGCGTCGTTGTTGCACGAAGTGTTACCGCGTAATGCGGACACGGCGCCCTCTCGCGCCGCCTCGCTGTACATTTCCAAACGCACACCCATCTTGTCGTTCAACAACAAAATGCCGCGCTTATCTGACAACTCTTTCTTCCATAGTTCTAAAAATAAAAGAAAATTACAAATTGTGTTTTACAGTGACCATAGCTGGACCTTTTAATCAAAAATTTAGCTAGGAACAGTAAAGGAATCTATTCCTCTTGCCTTCATAGACAAAGTAACAGAGAAAAGTTATCAATATCTATCGATTTGTTCCATGTTTCTTCCTGTACATTTTGACGATTCCACTAGGTATAGCCCTTAACCAAATTTTACTTTGTAACTGAGGTAAGTGCCAGGATTATATGAAACCTTACCGATCATGTCTTTCATCGGCATTATGCCTCCATATTCCTTAGGCAGCAGTTTCTTATCGATCTCGACGTCATCTACCACCGTGTACAGTTTCACTCGCTTTCTTATCTTTTCTGATATCAAACCCATGCCGAAGTCCAATGCGAACTTTATAGTTGGATGCACGTTTACACCGTAGATCTCCTTGTGCCTTAATGGAATTGTACGCTGAAAAGAGATTTTTAATACGGTTGTTCTCAGGTCCTTAGATTCCTTTAATAGTCACCTAAACAGTTGCATAGTGAAGAATGTTTACCTCGCCATTTTTAACGATTCTCACAGCTTCTTTTGGAGTGAACAGCGTGAGATGAGGGAAGCCGACACCGCCGCCGTCTGCGAAGTGCACCAGCCCGCGCACCTGTGACTCCTCATCCTCCATTAAAGTCTCATAGCAAATCCCCATCACACGACACATGTCCTGGTTCGTGTATTTATATGGATCAAATACACCTGTGAAATATGCATATATTGCTTATAGTAAGACTAGTATATCATTTTATTCTTACCACGTATCAATTGAAAAAAGTTACATCTTTATGATATACTAGCTGTTCCCTTGCCGCTTCATCCGCGTGATATTATAAAAATTCTATTTCATTGTTTACATTTGTCAAATTATCAATTGCAAATGTCAAAATGACATGACATGATGACAAACCATGGCAATCTTGCTTCCTTGATGTTGGCAGGAACTTATGGTCTCTTTCCCACATTAAGGTTTTTATCCAAAATATTTACCCCTAAGTTTAATGGCGTAAAAATATATAGCCTAAAGCGTGACGTAAGTGTAAGGCTTTTTATTAAAAAAAGAATTATTACAAAAATATGCTATAATTACTGACAAAGAAGTGTGTGTTTACGCTTTATTATATTAGTATAGGTTACTGTTTTCCCGTAAGATATATAACAGTCGTTGATCCATAAATTATGGAATGAAATAAATATATTTACCTGGTCTGTATATCACGACACGTCTACTAGCTTTATCTTTGTATGGACTAACAAAAATGTATCTGAAAAATGAGAAAAACAAGGGAATAAAAAGTAAGATAGGTAAAAACCATTGAAAAATCCTTTCTAAATGCCCATCTACGTACCAACAATTCCAAGTGCAATGTTCAAGGTCTCTAGGCGTAGTAATCAAATGTAATAGTTACCCTAAATCAATGATTTCTGTCATAGTTGGCAGCGTGTGGTCGAGCTGGTTAAAAGCGATTCCCCAGGACTGACGCAGTAGTACATAACGTTCGATCGCCTCTTGTGCCATCGGGACGCTAAACTTCTTCGTGCGGAGGAACCGAAGCAGGAATACCGAATCTAAAAGGTACAAAAATACAAAACAATTCACTACGTAAAGCAATCTTTAGCAGCTAAATTACATCCGATTAATTCAGTGCGTTTTCTTTAAAAAAAAAATGTCAGTCAGTAAAATTTTGTTACACGAGGGAGATAAAGGGATACATTTTGAAAATTGCTGTACAGTCAACTTCACGTAGAAATAGCCATATCGGTTTTAATTCAAACCAGAAGACATTACATTACAACACACCCATTCTAATTGCCATGAACTTTGGATTCTGTTCCAACCACTTCCTGAGGGCTTCGAGAGCCTGACTCCTTGCATTATCAGTCTCCCGTAGTTCCTCCAGAGCCACCGCCTGAGTGTCTACAGATAGGGGACACTCGTATTTGTCTGATGACGTCAGATAACGTTTCGTTAACCGCTTCGACATGTTGCTCCTGGAAAAGTTAATGGCGTTTTAAATACTTGACTATAAGACACTGTATTGTTATAATTAACTAACGCTTTGTTAAAAAATAACAAGTAAAACTAAAGTAATAATATGAAAATGAGAGAGTGCAATCTTGATTAGGCTATCTTACTAATATTATAAATGCGAAAGTTTGTCTGGATGTATGGATGTTTGTTAGAGTTTGTAGCCTAAACGGCTGAACAGATCTCGATGAAATTTGGCATAGATGTAGAGGATAATCTGGAAGAACACATAGGCTACTCACTTTTGTTTTTTTTTTAATTCCACGCAGACGGACGGACTCGCGGGCGAAAGCTAGTCATTACATAAAACCTTTATCACAACATAATACGGTTGCTAGATGTGATGTTGGTCAACGCGCATAATTTAACTAACCTACTTCCAGCGGCCGCATGCAATAGAACCTGGCTGCATCGTGAAATAACCTGATGATATCTATAATGTGGTAAATTGAATAACATATTGCGATATGCACTTCTCCCTACCCCTTCATTTTATATATTGACTAGGTTTAACACACGATGTCGTCTGCTCGGAATTAAAAATATAGTAATAAGTATAGTCTATGTTATTCAGAGATGATGTAACTTTCTAATGGTAAAAGAAGTTTTTAAACCGGTCCAGTAGTTTTTAAGTGTATTTGTTACATATAAAGTACATATTTTTCTACTTTATATATAGCTGTTGCTCGCGACTTCGCCCGCGTAAAATAGTCTGTGTTACTCAGAGATAAATTACCTTTCTAACGGTGAAAGAATTTTTAAAATCGGCCCAGTACTTTTTGAGTTATTTCAATACATACAACAATACAAAAATTCAAATCTTTCCTCTTTATAATATTAGTATAGATATAGGTGATAATTTTGATAGTTGTATTGCGTATAGAACTAAATTACAAAGTTAGCAAATTTCTTTAAAGTTCTTTGACAGTTGGGGACATTTATTTCCTACCCACAATGAAATTGTCATTAAACTCTCATAGTGATATTCAGTCGAAACATACATACGAGCTATATTATAGCTATAACTATATAAATTAACTGGAAAAAAAATATTTTAGGTACGAGTACCTACTGGTCAAAAGTCATAATTACCAAATACTGTATTTCAAATACCATTTGTAAAACCATCGCTTTTGAACTTGACATGAGTAAGTCGATTCGTATGATGAAACATTCATTCGTTGACCCTCTTTAAATCGTTGTAATTCTTTGCCGGCTCTGAGCTTCAGAAGCTTGCAATTTGCTTTCACGCAATCGTATTGCTTCATTTGACATATTTCATCTACCTTTCTATTATACTAAGAACCAATGCAAAATATATAATGGTATAAAACGTACTTAGGGTAGGCTCCGAGCCCCCCAGTGGGGGTGTATTTAGAGCTGGTGATGACGATGAGAATACATACTTATCTCTAACAATATTATCACGGACTGATAATGACTAGTACATGTTATTACTGATGAATGGCGTTATTCGTTATATTTATATTAACTCAATGGCTTATAAAAGCTTATTATATTTTACATTTATCTTTTAAATTAACTAACAGCCGGTTTCTCAGCTACATTTAATCATTCATTACTGTTTTTGGTTCATTAATTTTGTGAAAAGCGTTTCCGAACTAAATAACTTGAGCTTTACTCCGTTGAAACATAGGTTAACCTAAAACTAATGAATCGCTAGCTGATGATAGAATAAATAGAAAGTTCAGAACCCAGCATAAGTCCGCAAAAATATCAACCGAAATCATGCGATTCCGTCTTACTAATATTTTAAATGCGACAGTTCAGATGGATGGATTTTTATTAATATCTCCAGGAAGGGTCAACGGATCTCGATTAAATTTGTCACAGATGTAGAACATAGTGTGGAGGAACACATAGGCTAGACTTTTGTCTTAATTCCGTGCGGACGGAGTCGCGAGATACAGCTAGTAATTAAATATGTGCAAAAAATGCATAATAAATATAAACAAAATCGCATTATTAATTTGGAACTCGCATTAATTTATCTTACTCACCTTTTATTAGTTCCGAATCAGTAATATTAAAAAATAAGAAATATAAATTTGATTCCACACGTGGTAACCTGACAACGCACTGCACTAGACTGCGAACGGAATACAACGGACACGTTATTTTGCTCAGAAAAGTACAACACTTTCAGCTGTAATATTTTGGCTTCACAGAGATTGGCAGTGTCTGCAATGTCGCATATATCGTAAACATTTCGTACAAGTACAAAGTTGTCAAGACTATTAAGGCAATAGACTGCTGCTGGGTTTCTGAAGTTTCCACTAAATTTATCATTACTTGGCCATTCATTACTGTTAGGTTGACCTAGGTTTCGACGGAGTAAAACTCAATTTACATAGTTTGGAAACGCATTTTATTAATTTATCGAACCAAAAACAATGACGCAGCTGGGAAACCAGCCATTAGTCGCCTTTGTGGTTTAACTGTTTCAGCAATGGGTACAAATTTTTCGCTTCTCGTGAAAATATAATAATAACCAATTATTTAATTGATTCAGTCATACGTCTGACAGTTTTAATTTAACAGTCGAACTGTTCATTTAAAACTGCGTGTAGGTAATTTTTTTTACTGCCAGTTGGAACTGTACTTTTTCGACCAGTTAGAACTTAGCCTTTGTAGTGTATTTGGGCTTTACTAGAATTTAATATGCAGAATTAAAGCTTGGAAGGATGATTTATCTCGCAGTTTAAATAATTTTTTATCAAAACTGATTAACAACTAGCCTTTTTGATACATTTTTCCGTTTAATTCAAATGCTAATATAAATTAAAATGTTTATAATATCTGCATTTTACTAACGTAATAAGTTACATAAATGTTAAATTATAACAGAGACATAGTTAATGTCGGTTACTTTAGAACAAAAGAAATATATTAAAAAGATATTATTGTTGCTGTTTACATAATAGGAATAATGTGTTTTCTATGTTTTTTAATTAATCGCAACTAATGATAACTTAGGCAGTATGTTTAAAAATAAAAACACATTAAATGAAGATTTTTTTATTTGTAATACATACCTATAACTTCTATTTTCTTTTAACATTTTGTCCGTCTCATACGTCTATTAACTTAATCTTAATAATCTTACTAATATTATAAATGCAAAAGTTTAGATGGATGGATGGATGTTTGTTAGAGTTTGTAGCATAAACGGCTGAAAGGATATCGATGAAATTTGGCATAGACGTAGAGGATAGTATGGAAGAAAACATAAGCTACTAACTTTT
This sequence comes from Papilio memnon, assembly GCA_003118335.3. Lineage (NCBI taxonomy): Eukaryota > Metazoa > Arthropoda > Insecta > Lepidoptera > Papilionidae > Papilio > Papilio memnon. The sequence goes on along the minus strand of LD688983.1, from coordinate 864,242 downwards.
GTTTTTTTGAACTCCACGCGGACGATGTCGCGGGCGAAAGCTAGTAGTACATAATTATATTCATTTACGATAGTGCAAAAATAATAGAGTTGTTTCTTTAGATACCGAACGGAATGTTACAATAATTATACTGCATAATGATATAATAAAAATACTGGTTTTTGTCAATATTGAATGGAAATATATGTGGATATCTGTACTATCTGCCAAACCACGGTAAAGTAGAAATAAAAGTTTTTGAAGGTCCCATAAGAAATTATTTAAGCGGAAGCGGATGTCACTACTCACATACTGATAAAACAATGTATGCTCTACTCTTTACCATTTTCATATTTAATGTATTGTACTTTTGTCCAGCGTAACATGCTGAGACAATACAAAACTTAACCTTCAACTGTATTGCAAAATGAGATGCAAATATAGAATTCATACGTGTTGAAAAGAGAAAGAACCCGTAACGAGATGAGACAGTTAGAAAATATAATGACCTACTTTAGTATAGACTTTATAGGTTATTCGGTTCGATTGTCTATTCAAAATAGTCGACTAATAACTAAGATGAAGAAAGCTTATCTACGAAGTTCTCTAATACGGCGTTCGTCATAGAGACATTACCGTGGATATGAAAAACAGCTAGTTTTTAAAGTGACTTTGCTGATTACAGTTTAAGTTATCTTGGTTTATATACGACTGTTGGTTACTATTGTGTCACGTGATTGCACGCTTGCGCCTGACGTGTGACGACATCTGTGGACCGTCAACGACTGTCCGAGAAAGGCATTCTCTCACCAGCTCATCAGGCCAAGGTTGTCCGGACATAAAGGGCGACCGTCTGTTACATTACATTACCGAACCATGTTACATGTACCAATACAAATTAAACTAGAGCTTTACTAAACCAGCACCTCATTTATGTTGCGATCCGATGAAAAGGAATCTCTTAATTAACAACGACTTATTTATTTCTCGGAAAAGACCTCTTTAGCTGAGGTCCAGTATAGTAGATGTCTGATTCTGGGCGTTGTGTACTGAATATTTAGACTAGGGGTCAGCTACTAGTAGTTTTTATAACTATTTTACATTTTCAGTCTCTAAGAGGGGGAGGGGGCAGCTGCCTTCCCCTTCCCTTCATTGTAAAGGCAAATTGCCACAGTCACAATAAAACTATTTTTTCTCGTAGTCTTTAAGTGTGCCAGTAACCGTATCGAACAATGCACTGTCTACACTTTACATACACTTATGTAATGTTATAATCTACGAATTGAGAAATATAACCGCTCTCGGCTGTTTTAATAACACTTTGGCAATATTTCACAGTTGCAACACCTAGCGATTTCGTACTTCGCGCAGTAATTCATAGTTGCATTGCTAACATTCTCAATATCGTCGATAAATTCAGGACATTTTTATTACCCTATTTAAATGCATTTACTCGAGCCAGAGATATACAATGAACCACCTAGTCTATTTATTAATAACTAGCTGCTGCTCACGACTTCATCCGCGCGGAATGCAGGAAAATAGTAAATAATTTGTCGTGTAAATAATGTTAGATAGCGTAGCTTTTTATTGGTGAAATAATGTTTCAAATCGACCCAGTAGTTTTAGAGTTATTTCAATATATACAAATCATTTCTTTTTATAATATTATTATAATATATATTAAAGGAGCATAAATTTCCTTTTACACTAATCGACCACATTACAAAATGTATTAGGTAAATAACAAGTGAATTTGCAAGTACAAGCGAGGAAAAATGACAAAATTCTGACAAAGTGCATGCAAACGAAGGTGTCGCAAAACGACGTGCGGCCATTCAGTTTTGTAATCAACGGATAGCCCGCGAAGCTTAGCGGAAACGGGTTATTATATTGCTAAGCCTTGACGCAGACAGAAAAAGCATGAGTTTAAAATCTATGATTACTACTGAAGGAGGCAACGATCCTTCTCAGATTTCAATCAAAATATTTCATGAGATAACAGTATCATTCCTGAATATGTAATCTTTGAGCGGTTGTGTTCAAGAATACCCAATACGACGCATTAATAGTGTTACATTTAACCTATATTAATTAAAAGTTTTATTATAAAAACAGGAAAGTTAAAGAATTCAGATTTAGAAAAAGAACCTGATCATTTTGAATAGCAATATATTAATTTCTTGTTAATCGGCCTGCCCCCAAGTATTATAGGTTACTTTTTAGTCCCGCGCTGTCAAAATGGCGACTCTGGCGATAGTGCACGTGCGAGCGAGAAGGCTGCATTGCATTGGCCGCTTGTGGGAGCGAGACATCCGCGACGAAGCTATGACGCATGTAATTACTAACCTAACGAATCTTACAAATGTAAAAGTAATATTTCTAGTTATTGTAATTGTGTTATTAAGGTTTTGAAATTGTTGTCAACTGTTAAAAAGATTTTATTACTTGTTGGTAATACACAATTTTCAATTTAGCAAATTCCAATGTTACCGTAAGTATTAAAAGTTAGGTATTGTGTAAAACTGATAAGTTTATACTTCACTCACTCATATATATATCACTATACAGTTCACTCGGGTCGCTGTAGGCGACGGAGCTTCAAGGTAGGGCGATAACCAGGACGCTAGGTCGCCTAGGGTTGTACGCCTAGGGTTGTTGTTTTGGGAGTGGGAGTAAGAAGTTATTGGAAGATCTGGCCAGGGCCAGATCGTTTTCTTTTTGTAAAAGTTTATGAAAGGTTAGTTTTGTTTTGATTGTGTTAAATTTGTGTTGTTGTTGGGTTACTATGATTGAGAAGGTATATTTCTTTGGTTTTTGTTTCATTAATTGTAATAAAATATATTATATTTATCCAACATTTATTACTGTAAGCCTCTTTCTCCACTTGATTCTTTGTTTGAAGGTTTGTAAAATAATATTTTATTAATAGTTGTTTGTAAATTGATTAAAATAGATATAAGTATATTCCTTTGTCTTTTTCAATTGTATTAAAATTAATATGTTTTTAGTGGTATCCATGGGTTTAATGGAATAATCTTGTAATGGTATCCAAGTTTTTTTTATATTGAAATTTTTTAACAATTTAACTGCAACACGGACGTTTTGAGTTTTGCATTGACTTGTAATTTGTAAAATAATTAGAATATCCATGGTTTAGTTTTGTGTATATTATAGTTACTTTGTTCTTGAAATTTTTATGTACAAAATTTGTAACATATTTTGATTTTTTTTAAGGGGGAGATACTGTAGCGTACGACTATAATGTGGGCAGTTCTATATCTATGTACCGTCCGCTTATGATTAATAAATCAGTCTAATTCCAACCGCCGTTTTATTGAGATCCCAAACATTACGCAATATAATTAATTGCCAATAGACGTCATCAAATCATAATCAAATTCAAAAATTATATTTTGTTTTGTAACACGTATGGATGGAGCTTGTTATAGTTTTAGTACAATATTTTATTACATGTGAATGTAAGGACGCGAGGTGGCACTAAGCTCGACAACGGATATGCTTTTCAATTATTTGTTCACCATTCCTCG